>JAOPJM010001604.1:29522852-29536892 GCA_027124095.1 Muusoctopus leioderma
ATGTGTGTCTGTCTGTGTGTTTGTTTATATCCCGTAACTTAGCGGTTCGGCTTAGAGATCGATAAGATAAGTACCAGTCCAATGACTGAAACAAGTAAAAGAGTAAGTATTTTTTTTTGTTGTTGTAAATTTACACATTAGATTTATAATTTATTACATTTTGTTTTTTTAATCATACTTCTAGCATGACCTTAATCCTAGTTATACGTTTGATTGCATCTTATTTATTTGTACTATTGTTATTTTGTTATAATCTTGATGAATCCCATAAATCATTAAATCTGAGGTACACCTCTGACGGTTTTGAATTCATATAGGGCGTCTGTAGGGAAACCAGCTTAATGAAGCCCACCACTCTCTCTTTTTAAGTTATATCCACAGCAGGAATATAGCTTTGAAAACATTACAAGCTTAAGATACACTCGTCAAATTATACAATGACTCTTACTACTGTGGTGAAGTGTGCCTTTCCCATGATACAGATTTACAATTATCTAGACTAAGTAAGTGTTTTGACTATGAACAACGCACAATGCCGCAAACAAGACACGCACTGGCGACTCTTCGATCGCTAAGCCAATATCCTATCGATATGACCAGTTGCAAGTCCCTTTGATGTGTTGGTTACTTTTGATCAAACCATAAGGCCCTATAATTTAAAGGAAAAAGTGCATTTGAAGTTGTGATGATCACGTCTGTCTGAAGAACATTGGTGACATAAATAAAGTGAAATGGTTTCACCGGAGATGGAAATCAAAGTCAGTCGCGAACTCTATCAAGAGCTTACCAGTTTCAGCGCTTGTCTCTCTCTCTCTCTCTCTCTCTCTCTCTCTCTCTCTCTCTCTCTCTCTTATATTAGTAATATATTATTTACAATTTTTCAAACAATACTCCGATTAGGTTTGCTGTGAATTATGACTGTAATAAATGTTCGATGCCAACGGCATAAAAGTCACAATTTTCCATTCTCTAAATCATTTTCAAGTTTCATGATTTAAAAAAAAAAAAAGCATTATATTTTATTTTATTTTATTATAATTACACTCCCTGGCATGGTTACCCACCTTAGATATTAATTAAGACGGACGTTCAGACACACAAACAATCACGAAAAACCTATATTCATGCGGGGGGGGGCAGCCGGACAATCAGTTCACTGGTTGATCTTATTTGTGGGCTTGCATCTCCAGCTACTGTCCTACAAACTCATCGATATGCAAGACAGTCGTTATTATGATTTGACGGTATCATTTTTTTTCTTACTTATTGAGTCTGGAAGAAGGGGCAGTGCCCATGGCCTTCGCAGGCCCTCCTATACCGGAGAGATTGATGCTGTTAACGTCCGCTTAAACTGTTGTAAGTCGACACCTGCAGGAAAGACATGAACAGGAAGGAAGTTCCAGAGAATCGACGTTCTGAGGAGGAAGGCTGGGCATAGTGATTAGTGCGGTATCTGACAGGGTTGGACACAACATTGGTGATGAGAGGAGGAGAGATGAGTGAATTGAGAGTGCCTGAGTGTAGGTGGCACGAGACCAGCCACCTCCGAGGAACAGAAGCCATTGTAGTAGTGGTAGAAATGGGAGAGGGAAAAGACAGTACGTCTCTGGTCCAGAGGCTGGAACGTGCCTGTGAGTGACTGTTGCTGTTTGGTATGGTGTCTCTCACACCGCCAAATTTACATTCGAAATCCAATTGATGTATGCCTCGCCAGCTGCATGGATTGTTCCATATGCTCTTGGATCGATATGGCCGGACACTGCAACATGAGGTGGTCTATGTCTTGTGGAGACACCTGACATGCTGAGCGTATAGAGGTTTCACGATAACCCCATCGATGCAGGCTAGCCACTGTTCTGCTGTGGCCTGACCCCAGCCTGTTTGCATATGTCCACTGTTTTCTGGTTAGACGATAGACACTGGGCAGTGGTTCAATGGTGTCCCGAACCAGGTCCCCATCGCTGGGAGGGTGCCCCTTCCATTCGTTTCTCTAGGCTTCCTTAATGATGAAGTTTTCTAGAGTTGATTTATAGAAAGGTCTTTTTGATTTTAGTCTTGAGGTGGTGGGTGCTGTGTTGGTTATTTGTTTCAAGGGTGTGACAGTATTTGTGTTTCTGGTGCTGCTTTTGAGTGGTCGCCTCTCTGCGGAGGTGAGGTGGAGCAATCATACTCATTATTGGTAGCCAGATTAAAGGTGTAGAATTAATGGTACCGGATATAATTTGCATCGTTTCATTTAGCTGGGTGTCGATTTTATTTGTATGGGCACTACGTGTCCATACTGGGACACAGTATTCAGCTACACTGTAGCATAAGGCCAGTGTAGATGATCACGTTGTCGACGTGCGTTGGCTAAAGTACCTCAATGGCCCTGAAGGCACTGTCAGAAGGAATGGTAAAAAATAAAGGAGGAGGGAGGAATTGATCCAAATCCGGTGTCCGGATGAGGACATCAGTCCTGCTTCCGGACCCACACTTCTAAAAAGTAATGTGAGTGACTTTATGCCGGTCGGCTTTTCTCTTGATGTATTCTAGGATATCTGAGTGTGCACCACCACCTTTCGGAATGAAGTTTGAGTAAAGAGTGTAGTCTGGACAGCAGAGATGGATTATAGATAGGGGTTGAGAAATGTGTGTATCGGAGAATTCATATTTTATTTTTTAGAATGTGGAATAGACTCTTAAATCGATCGGCTTTCCAAGAAACGGCTCCCCATACTATTCATAACAAAAACAGGGACAACTAATCGAAATTGTGCTGTTAAATAGTAGTGAGAGGTGACCGTTCACTGCCTGAACTGAACGGATGTCGCTGTGCTGCTTCAACATAAAAACGGAACAAGCCAGCCAGCCAACCATTTTATTGACGATTTCTAAATGTAAATCGTCGTTTCTGTGGAATAACTTCGATTGATCCTAATTATTAAAGCCTCTGTATGTGAAATGTCATAAGAGGTCGTATTTGTGCTAATTAGCTAGCCAGCCACTTTAAAGATGACTTCCAACTATAAATTATCGGCTCTATCAAATAACATCGATTGATCCTAAGAATTAAAGCTTCTCTGTGTGTAATTTTAATTGAGGTGGAGTGTGTGCTAATTAGTTAGATTTGTTTGGAATCGAAAACATCTTTTCAACTTTCTCTTAGTATCCTACCAGCTCCTTAAAACAAATCCCAATAAAAATTTGTCTCGTGAGGTAGAAGATTTCTAATCCAAGTTGAATATCTTATATCTTCACCAGTACGACTTCGAGGAAAGAACACTCAACTATCAATCTTATTCTCTAGCTTCTAGGTAAAATAACCGATACAAGTAACTCCCTTCCAATATTCTTAGACGCCCAAAATATTATTTGCTACTGCATACCTCCAAATGTTAAGCTCAACTCTACAGATTTTTGAAGCATAGGAAATAAGTTGTATAAAAGCTACCTAGCGAGTAGGAATAGTATCTAGAGCTGGATGACTTTAGATCTCTAAAAACTAATATAGCTGAAGATGTCTCCCGGGGGTCAATAGAAGCGACATCGGAATACTGTATTAGAAACTGATCAACAAACTCATCAATGAGTCATATGAGAGTTCATATAAGAGTTCGATAAGTTCAATTGCTATGAACAGTGAAGAATCTAACGTTTCGGGCCTTTGCTCTTCGTCTGAAAGTGAGGAATAGAGAGAAAGTGATGTTGTCTCTGTGTAAATGATGAAGGGGTTAAAGAGAATGAATTATATGGGGAAGGAGGGGAGGGCTGCGAGAGATGTGGTATGAGAGGATAAGAAGTCTGAGGAGGATGCGGACTAAGGAGGGGAGCTAGAATTATAAAGGAAAGGTAGAAGGAGCCAATGCCTCAAGCCGGAAAGAAGGGGGAGTTGGTGTTCAAGTCAAGATGGGGATAACAGAAGGTAAATGGAGTGAGAGACAAAGAACGTGCACACCATGAAGGCTATTTAAAAAGCATTCATAGAGAATATTGAGTTAGCAGTGGGGGAAGGGGTGAGGGGAAAGACCAGAGAGAGGTGATGTGTGAGTGAGGTGGGAGATGAACGAATTGAAGGAAGTTAAGACTGGGAAAGAGGAGGGAGAGAGAGTCAAAGCTTTAAACAAAGCCAAGATAGAGGTCACATGAAGAGAAGGAATGGTGAAAGAGTGTTAGAGAGAGCTGGAAGTAAAGATCAAGACTGCACCTAAAAAATAATGGTCAGAAGGTGCCCCAAAAAATTATAAAGTAAGAATGGCCGTATTATTTGGCCAGGAGTATAAAACACGCATTCTTAAATATCATCGTTGACATACACATACATGTACGCAAACACATGTACATGGGAATATACGCACTCATACATACATGCCTATAAAATACATCTGCGACATTTACACGAATTAGATCTAGGGAAATCATAATAGAAGGAGCAGAGGAGAGAAGGACACTAGATGTGAGCTTGGAAAAGAGTGTGTGGTGGAAGGCAAAATTAAAGGAGTCTGAGACCTATGTCCATACCCCCGCGGAGTAGAGGTCCCCAGACTCTGAAGATGAGACGCTCTTCCTTGTCATTTGTGGGTCTCATTTGAACCATAGTTTTGGAGAATATCACAAACTGAGAGGTGGAGTGGCCAGGCGAGTTAAGGTGACGAAGTACGTGTTTGAGGGTTCACTTTGCATTGTTAGGAATATCGAGGAGATGTTTATGGAAACGATCACCCAAACGGCAACCTCACTCACGTATGAGTGCATTGCAGATTTGCATGCTATGCAGTATATTAGGTTCGAGACAGACAAGCTTAACTTTAATAAGCTTGCTTTAAACACTAAAAAAACTAAATCCCGCTTATTTTAATTAAATATTGGTATTGTTGATATGACAGCTGATCAATACTTATAAATTATACAAAAACAGAAAGAATGGGCGAAGGGGATACCACACGTCATCTTTTCCCTTTCATTGTAAAATTAAATGCAATAAGCATCTTAATCTAGTTAAACTAAATAAGAAGATTTTTCCTGTCAATTTGTATCTCAGTCCCACCTAAATTATGGAATGTTAGCTTAGGATGACGCAACTGAATCCAAGATTAAATCATAGGGAAACATCGAAAAGAAAGCAATGATTATTTGTCATAAGTGGACGATAGAGAGAGCCACATGGTTATTTAGCATAAGTGGATGAAGGAGTAACCCCATGATTATGTACCTTACTTAGACGATGGAAGATGGAAGGAACCCTATGCTTATTTACTAAAAGTGCACGACGGAAGGAAGCTCATGATTCACTAGGTTATACATATTTTGTTGATCTGAATTTTTTTTTGTATCTGTATGTATTTTTGGGTGCTCAGTTAAAAAAATGATCTTAGTTTCCGCCTGTCATCGATATTTTCGGAAATAATTTTAGTTTTGTATTTATTTTTTATATAATGAAACCTTTACCTATGGTTAGATGTCGGCTTCATTTTTATTCCAATGTTGAGAGAAGAATAAATCTATTTCATGTTTAATTTGCTCCTCACTGACGTCACCTAAGTTTTCACGGAAAAAATCAAGATTCGAATGCAAGAAATGCAATTTTAAAGACATGCGGTAGAGATGAGGTAGAGATGAGGTAGAGATGGATATTGGTTTCCATTGTGAAGCAAAACTGTTTTGAGCCTTCGACTTGAGTTGTCTATGAACAGTCGCTATTCTACGGGGTTATGCTTTAGTGCAACAGCAGTAAACAAACCATTCACGTTTGCCTTTTCCGGTACACAGTAGTCCTGCAATCTTCCCCTTTTAAATTCCACTCTTTTAGCCCGGATACTGAAAAGCTTCCCTTCCTGTACTTTGTAACATCAAGTATGCAGAAATAGCAGTCATCGTGGTGATTCTTCGGCTTTCTCCATATTCTTGGAATAGCAAAGGGCATAACCCTTCTCGCACCTCTTAACCATCCTTCTAGAGTAGATCGATGGCTTCCACATATTACATGAGGGGCCCCAGGTTTGTTTTGATCACCAAAAGGCATTCCAAAGTACAGTCTATATGCTATCCAGAATTTGGCACTTTTCACAATTTTATGTGATATCCGCTTGGTTCCAAACATGATATCCGCAAACATAACAGAATGTATCTGGCGGATCTTTGCATACTCTATTTACCATATTCTAAAAATAAAATTAAGGTTCACAACTCTAGAAAACAATCTGAAACAGAAAAATATAGATTTTAGATAAGTAAAAATATGATTTTAGATATGTAGATGAAGTAACAAAGTAACTCTCCGAAACATAAAAATCGGAATTATTATTATAAGTGTAACTCTGTGATGGTTGATGATAGAGAAAAGCTAATAGCATTTTTGGAATCAGCGTCCTAAATTTAGTAACAGTCAGTAAAAAAAATCATGATAAACAAACATTTTTTGTAAAAAACGTTTACGTAGTGTTGTTATTTACCCTAATTAGTGAATGGAAGAAAGCCTATGGTTATTTACCCTAATTGGACGATGGGAGGAACCGCATGATTATCGACCATAAGTAGACATTGGAAGAAACGAACTCCGTGATTATTTATCTTAAATAGGCGATGGAAGGAACCCTATGATTATTTACCATAAGTGGACGCTAGAAGATTTTTTAAAAACTATGATTATGATTATTTATTTATTCATTTACGCTTACACTTTCCCCATCAAACTACTTTCTTTGTGCAATCAACATCTTAATTTTTTCATCTATATTTTTTTTTTAATTTTATAATAGGAATGTTCTAGAAGACTGGCTAGGATCATTAACATTTTTATTGTATAATTTCAACACCTCACTGCTTATATATAAGGAACACACGTTTTGCTTTTTAAGTTTCGTATTTACTTGGTTAATTGTCTGCTAAGATGTATTTTCTTTGAATCAAGAACCCCATAACTGTAAACCAATTTTGTAATGTAATATCTTTGACAATTAACTAAAGATATGTATCTATCTGTCTATCTACTAGAACATGGGGTTCTCAACTGAGGATATGGGAACCAAAGACTGCGCGTATGAGACTCGATCTCTAGTATCGTTTTCTATAAATAAATATGACAAAATCCTTATGATTATCTTTCCTGTTCCGTTACTGGTTATCCATATGTAAAGTAAAACCAAGATATTGGCATCTTTTTAAGTGATACTGGCACCTAATAGGACTGGTGATGATGATAATTTCGACATGGAGTATGGGGATATCATAGACAATCGCTTAGGATCGAGAATTATAAAAAGGTTACGAACCTCTGTACTGAAAGATAAAAATAAAATGTCTTTCCATCAGCTCTGTAGGTTTCTGGAAAGAAGTGCTTTCCTTAGAATATCGGCAGCACCAAGTAAGGCAGACGTGTTGTGTTGTGTTGGTGCTTAATATGTTTTTTTTGTTGTTCGATGTAAAATGGAAGTTTACTACTATTCGGTTCTATTTCTGCAACTATTATTGGTATTACACTCGTTCTTCTTTCACACAGAACTGTAATGCATGTTGTTGTTGTTGTTGTTGTTTAGCCTCAAGTCACCTATGATCAAGCAGACCTAAGATCAAAGCGTCCCAGCCATGACCATCTCATCTTATTTTCAGACAATGTATCCAGGACTACATTATCCAATGTGTCCTTTTTTAAATGGTAAGGAGTGGTTTGAGGGGAATTTGACTGCTATTTCTAGTCGCTCGAGCAGTTACGTACAGGCTCCTTCGTTGGCTCGACTCTAATATATGTTCCGAGTAGTATTCGATCGTCAGGAATTTCTTATGGGTTATGGTGCAGCTTTTTTAGCCGTTGTTGTTCAATGTTTATCATGTACTAGGAGCTGCACCCGGCCTTGACCGGGTTTATTAATAGCTAAAATAAATATAACCACATGAATCTGTATTTTGGATGAATTGCTTTAGATGCCGACAATCTTCAGTTGGTCCAAGAATGTTGATTCTCTCAGAATTATTGCATCCATATCAAAGTCATAGCCTATAACCTTCTCCTTGAAAATATGTACCTCTATGCAAAATTTCAGCTACCTAGGTGCAAAACTGTGGCCTACAACTTCGAACATACATACATACATTTCACTTTTATATATTAAGATGTATATGTGTGGGTGCAGATGGGAAATTGTCTGAGTGGGTTATATATTATATCATTAGCTAATATGTTACGAGTTCCAATCTGCAGCAGATGTCTTGTTGTTTCCAAGAAAGACACTTAATTATACGTACGTCAGTAAGGCTGCTTACTTGAAGAAGCCAATGGAAAACCACATCTTCTAAGTTTAGTATTATATTATTATATCATCAATAAGTACAGTGATGATATAAAATATATTGAATTGATGATATAAAATAGTGAATTGAAATAAATTGAATCAGTATGTTTAATACTGATTCAATTCCAAGTCAATACGATAAATTACGTTCAAATAAATTAAATTAAATCTGTATGTTTATGCGTTTGTGCTCATGTGATTGAGTCGCAAATATAATTTTACTAGTTTCGTTACTGTATTTCCTTGTCTTGTTCGAATTATGTTTGACTATTCACGAAAAGACTGGTTGTACATCGACAATAACGTGCATATAACAAACGTTGTGTATGTGCGCCTGATTAGAAAGTTTATTTTTATGATTCAAGTTTAAACATATGTTGATATGCAGGCATGTCTAAAATGGTGGTAATTGGGTAGAGGTTTGGAAATTGACAGCAATAGCGGTGATGATGGTGGTGGTGGTGGTGGTGGCGGCCGTCGTGGTCATATAGGTGACACGGAAGTGTCTTTGTTAGTCGCGGTGCTTGTTTTCTATTCAAATTGCTCGAAGGAAACTGAATATATGCTAACGACAGAAATATATTGCATGGGTCAACAAAACCAAGCACGGCTCAGTGTACGAGGGGTGCCTGTTACCACACGAATATCATAGATATTTTAGAAGCCCTGTGCACTCTGTTACTTGGCCTGTCCCTTCGTACTTTAATCGCCAGTTAGTTTACCTACACTTAATTGCTGTTAGTTTTATTATTGTTATTATTATTTACTGTTATTTACTTTATTGTTATCATTACTATTATTTACTTTTCAAGAATACTTTTTCAATTCGGGGTACACGTGTTGTGCAGGCAACGACGGCGGCATTTTTTTAATATTTTCGTTGGTTGGTCCTTGCTCTTATTATTGATATTGTTATTGTAGTTGTTTTTGTAGTTGATGTTGTTGCAAATACTGTTGTTGCTACTTTTTTTTTGCCGCCCACGGCGATGATGACAACTTTTGGTACACATACACTTCGTTGATTTTAGGATTTTTAAAATAAGTCGGAGCTCATTGGAGTTCTCGTTGACACACATAAATACCTTTCTTATTGGAGGTGCCGCGAAGAAACACAAAGTCACTTATGTCAGAATAAAACTACATTCATTCACTTCCCATCCAGAGAATTTTTTTTATTTCTTCTTTAATTTATTTTCTGTTTCCTTTCTATTTTTCATTTTTTTGTTTTCCATTTTCTTTTTGTATTTTTTTTTTTTTTTTTTTTCCTGCAGTCAGTCTTCGGTTATAATAGAATCTTGAAGTCGAGTAACATTCTTTCCTACATGTTTTCGTTGGTTTTTTTTTTGTCGGTTTGATTGTGTTTTTTGGGGAGTTTTTTTTTAGGGTTTTGTTGTTTTTTTTCTTTTTGCTGTTTTTATTTTTTAACAATCCAGTGCAAATTATTTTACATATTTGTATTTCAGGTTCAGTTGGAAACCTACATCACTATCTCACTAATGTAAAGATATAAAAGAATAAAAACATAGAATTAAGAATAAATAAACAAATAAATATATAAATAAATAATGTCAATAAGTGCGACGTCGAAAATATTCGCCCAAAACAATATTACTTTGTTAAAGAATACAAAAGACGCCATTTTCTGCAAAGCGTTTACTTACAACAGAACAAGGAAATAGCTTCACGTTCTAAAAAATATCTATCCAAAGTTGGAGATAAATCGTCTCTTCCTGACATAGACATAAAACCTGAGATATTTCATATGAGAAGAGTTAACATGTTAGTACGTGCGTGCTTTCCTCAAAGGCATTGAGTTTATCTCTACTTTTTGTTGCACGCCCTCATTCATTATATTATTATTGTTATAGAGAAGGGTAAAAGGCCATCTATCGGAACTGTCTAGCACTACCCACTCGGTCTGGTGATGTTGCTCACAATTGCAGCTTGTGTATGCTTTGGCGCTCGAGACTTTGCTACAGAAGTTGGATGTGCTGAGGGACATCCCGCTCGAACTGGTACACAGAAAGGCGAAATCTGCATACACACACGAATTCATAGGCATAGTGTTGGACACGTCAAAAATCGACGTTATCCGCGCCAAACTGGAGGAATATGAATGGTAATAGCAGCAAGGACCAAATTGGTGGGCTTACAATTTGGCATCAGGAGAAGCAAGTCTTTAACGGCAAATGTTTGCCGCTGGAGCGAGGGCCCGCTGAAAGTACTCGATGTTTGCTTCAGACTAGGCACAAATGGCTTAAATTTGAGAATAAATGGGACATTATGTCGTTTATGCTTTCTCCAGTAGTATTCGCGGTGCAAGTTGAATCAAGTAGCTTCTATAATAGGCTAAAACACGCTGCAAATAGTTAAATTAAAACCATATATTGAGATAAATAGTTACCGTTTAGAATATTTCATAGTGGCTTGCAAACTTTTATTCTAGATCATCTTTTCAATAGAGTCGGGTAAGAACACTGAGTTCATGGAGACACTGGGGTGGGGTTCCGAAATGTTTGGGAACTACTGTACGAAATTGCTAACCTTTATATTTTTGAAGTACCTATGACCGTATGCAGGCCCTCCCAGATTAATGCGTTTGATGTGATTGATGTTCAGCTTGAACTTTTGTAGGATGATGCATGTAGGGAGACGTGGGCTAGAAGGAAATTTTCAGAGGAGCTGAGTTGGAATGAGACACAGTCGGGATGACGTGTAAATGATAGGCAGATGCATCATTGCAAGTGCCTGAAAGGAAGTGGTACACGACCAACTAGTTCAAAGGAGCAGAAGCCATTATTGTACGATAAAAGAGGCAGCGAGATGAAACAGCGCTTCTGTTAGATAGTGATTGTAGTGTGTTGGTGGTTATGTTTTGTTAATTAGCAGTGTGTGGGGGGCGTGCGTGTGTAGCAGCAGTGCTTGCCCACGATATGTGAGCACCGCACTTGTGACTTGTAGAGGTCAGCAACTGATCAAGGCTGAAATATTTTCTTGCTCAGAAAAGTTTGGGTTGCAGATTCACAATATTATAGATGTGTGGTCTCCATGAAGGAACCTCAATGATTGGGAGGCATAGAAATTGCAGCAACTCTGAGTGTTTAGCCGTGTGTTGTTCTTTAATAAGGAGGGTTCAGTATTGATTTTTTGTTATGTGTCGTAACTGTGTTTTGGTATTGCTGAAGAAGATTAGGTTGTCATGTCTCTGTTGGGTCTCAGTTCTTAGGTCAATATTCCGACCATGAAAACTTATTCGGCATAATGTGTTTAATTTGCATGTGGATGACTTTGTGTGAAAGATTAGTAGAATAGAATGGTACTATTATCTACGTAGGAGTGTGTATATAGTTAGAAGTGACAGCGGAGGGAAAAGAGACCCCATCAAACACACGTTGCAATGAAGAGGTCTGATAGAAAACTCCTGATCCATGAGATTTGAGATGGATGGAGCCAAGGTAGCTAATAAGTCTTCATACCAGTCCCGGTCGAAATATTTGTTGATGTCAAGGGCAACAACATTGCTTTCAAGTTTTCAAGGACCAGAGATCACTGATGTGCGACGTAGGAGAGCCGATTGGTTTATAGAAACTGTACTGAGGGTCGCTGAGAGAGAAAAGAGAATAAAAGGGACAATGAATATGACTGTTTACGACTGTCACCAATTTGATATTTTAGAAGGGAGAGCGATTAGTAGGGTCAGAGATGTTAACTTTTGAGGACAGAGGACATACTGTCGCATCTTTTCATAGATTTAGATAGATCCTCTAAATGGGAAGAGTTTCAAGAGATTGTAGAGAAAGGAGCGAACTGCCAGTAGCCTTTTTGGATTGGTGCTATTGGAGAGATGTTCACACCTAAAGACTGTGGTCGTCAGACAGATGGGCTCCAGAAGGGTAGTTCGGGAGGTTTTGTTGTGTATGCAGTGTGGGGTTGAAATCAAAACAAGCAACAAATGTAATGGCTTTATATACAGAAGTGCTTGGTTGAAGAGTGGCGTGTAGAAGGATTATGCAGTTACTAGAGATCTTCTTGGCATGGAACCGGAAAGCCCAGGTGCAATTTGGAAGATTAGAGAACTTCCAAGACGTGTTATGCACGAAAGCATACTTTGCTTTATTGATGGTTATCTTTCGGGCGTTGCGACGGTGAGAAAAGGCAACGCAGTTTTCAATGATGGTTCACTTCACTCATTAACTGTCAACTTCAGCGAGTGATGGTCTATTACGATGTCATCAGTAATATTCGTTTGTTTTACTGGGCAGAATGACCTTATATATTAGGGAAAGTACGGAATGTGAACTTTATACCTTTCTCGAGAGTACAATCGGTATATGTGAAGTAAATTGGTTTTAACCGGAAATCTAAACTGGCTTGCGGATCTTACTTATCGTTTTATTTTTAATTGGTTAGTCAGAACGGAACGCAGTGTCCATCACCCTTTTTTCAGAGCCTCAGAGACTGGTGGGAGGAAGAGAGGAAGATATCCTCAGACCATAGACCAGGCCCGAATGCTTGCAACAGAATGAACTCCGCTAAAGGCACCCAAGGGCCAGATGGTGGTGTTAAACCGGGCGACGGATTAAGTCTACCACCCAAGTAGGCCATGATGGGATCAAAACTCAGAAAGCAAAGAGCCGGAATAAATATCGCAAGGCTGACGCTCTGACTTATTTCACCAGTCCACCGACCTAGTCTGGTACTTTATTTATCTTCCCCGAAAGGATGAAAGGCAAAGTTGACCTCGGCAGGATTTGAACTCAGAGAGCAGTGAGCCAGAAAGAATACCATAAGGCATTTTATCCGACGCTCTAACGAATACACCAATTCGTTCGCCACCTGTTGTATGGCGTTCGTCAATACATACAGATATGGAGTGGGGTGATCAGGAACAAAGATCTCATATGTTGTTGTTGTTATTGTTGTTGTTGTTGTTGTTGGTGGTGGTGGTGGTGGTGGTGGTGATGGTGGGGAGGGGTTGTTTAGATTCAAATCGGCGCTGATCAAGCAGACCTCTGATGAAAGGCTTTCCAGTTTTGACCAAGCTGTCTTTTTCATGCACAGTGTACCACGGATTATACTATCCAATGTGTCAATTTTTTAAAGATAGTAGGGTACAATTTTAGGGAGATTTGGCTGCTATTTTTATCAGGTCGAGTGACCATATACAGGCTTCCTTCTTTGCTTGCAGGTCTTATCTTTTAAACACAGAAAAAAAATGAAAGTTTTGAAGTTCAAGTTTTCCTCAAACAAATTAAGAGCATTTATAATGCGTCCTCCGCTAGAATTTATAATGCATCCTCCGCTACAACAAAGGTCAGGCCAAAAGAAAAAAATGTTTACTGCAAATGAAAAATAAAAGATCTAAAATACAAATGAATCTAACTTTTAACGATTTAAAAGTAAGTTAATTAAAAATAGTGAATATTTTTGCGCAACATTTTTTTAAATCTGAAATGGCTAAAACAGTTGTATTTGTTTTTCTTTGAAACAAAAAAATGTTTAAGAAACGTTTGATCAATATAAACGTTCTTTGAACTAGCAATTACGCTGCATTTGTTTGAATGCTTTATAAGTTCTTTTCAAGTGAACATGTTGGAATTTCATGTTCGTAATAATGCAGGTTAGACAGAAAGTAATACCATCATACTACTCTACCAAGAAAGAAAAAGACAGAAGGAAAGAAGAAAGAAAGAAAGAAAGAAAGAAAGAAAAATTCTCTTTCAAAAATATATTTTTTAATTATGAACATGACGAAAAATAACATGTCAGATCG
>JAOPJM010001604.1:29607092-29617893 GCA_027124095.1 Muusoctopus leioderma
GGCCTTCTCCAGGTCAACAAATGCTAGGTACAGCGGCTTACTCTTAGCTAAGTACTTCTCCTGCAGTTGTCTCACCATGAAGATGGCATCAGTAGTACCTCTTTTTGGCACAAAGCCAAACTGCATCTCATCTAGTCTAATTCTGCTCCTAATCAAATCTGCAATGACTCTCTCTCTGTAACTTTCATAACCTCAAATCTGCAATGACTCTCTCTGTATGTAAATAGACGACTGGCTTCTGCAGTTTCTGTCAACCAAATTCATTCACAAGGCATTGGTTGGCCTGAGGCTATAGTAGAAGACACTTGCCCAAGGTACCACACAGTGGGACTGAACCCGAAACCACATGGTTGCAAAGCAAACTCCTTAACCACACAACCATGCCTGCGCCTGTACTCAAAGCAGGATGAAATCCATCCCATTTTTAACAAGTCAAAATCTAGCAAAACAAGGTGAATTTGAGAAACTAAATTCAAAGTAGCAGCTGGTATTTAAAAGCATACTGTTTGCAAGAGAAAAGCTCAGCTGATATAAGCATTTACTGAATGGCAAGAAATGTATGAAAAATAAACAAGAGTTTTGTAAGACAAGGGACCCTAACTCATTTGGTTATTTGAAAGAAATAACAACTAAAAGGCCACTCAGATATGCCCAAACAATATCAGAATGTAAAAAGTTAAAATAGTAGTGAAGAACAGATATTAAAGAACATTGTCAATGGAATATGTAATGTTTCTGTATTAATCTATTTACTTCTGAAAGAATGTTATAAATTAAGTATGAAGGAGTATGTAAAATTTCCTATTTCATTTCTAACATGTTCTAATGATCGTTTATGTTTAAATTATCAGTTCAATGATTGCTAATTGTTGTAACTGTTTAGACAAGAGTTGGCAGAAATACCTAACATGTGCTTTTAATAATACCTGGAGAGATGGATGGTTTCACATGAATTACAAATTAAACTAAGTAAAAAAAAAAACACGATGAAAAATTATTTCACAACTAACAACATACTGTTTTAACAGCTGCGATCTGTTGAAGCAGCACTAAATAGTCAAAGCAGCCTTCCAAAAACAAAATATTGTCTGGGTCAGTATTCTATAATCTACAGCTGTTGGAATCCATTTCTCTTTTCAAAGGATTCAAAACCAACTTGCTATTGTCACAGCTTATTACATATTAACAGAACAGAAATATTTTATACTTGTTAATAATGACTTCTTTGTCAGGTCTATTTGCCTTACAACAGGGTTTATGCCTAAGTAGTTTATCTACAGAAAATATAATGTGTATCATGGAATAATAATGTTAATTTTTAAATTATGATTAAAGTTTCAAGCAAATAAAATATTCTAAGTGTAACAATGCCATCAGCAGAATACAATCTCCAAATCTGGCAATTATTGTGCATCATCATTAAAATAATAACATCTTAACTGAGTTGGTAGATTTTTGGCCTGTGAGAAGCAGTGATATCCATTCATTTCACAAGGGAAATTTGAATTGGAGATGAAAACTGAGTGACAGAAATTTGACAAGGACCACTACCATTTAATGATCTCACCAATAAAACAGCAATTACATATTTTGTTCATTGAATATTAATTTTCTATATAGTTACAATGCTTCATTTATTTTTAATCAACTTTGGCATACAATTGGAATATGTCCTTACTATAAAACAAACAACTGTGAAACCTTATTGTCAGTCAGATAAGCTGAAGCAAGAAGCGTAACACACACACACAATCATACACGAGACAAAACAAGTACATCTTTACCTTTTATTTCCAATAAGCATAATAACCATATTAGAATTTGAGTGTTGACGTGCATCTTCTAGCCATGTTGTCAGATGGTTAAATGTATCACGCCTATGAGGTATGTTAAAAACAAATTAAAATTCATGAAAATATAAAAAGATAATATTTAAAAACATTTCTAGTGAATTAATATTACAAATGATCATCCTTGCAACTTTGGAGTATAAAATTATTTTTGCAAATTAAATTGAATATTAAAATAGTGATCTAAATTGTCCTTTCCAACAAATCCAATTGAACTATTTTAAAACAAACCAATAATGGCTTGCAAATAAACTATTGGAAACATGTGACAAAAATGGCATTTGTAGTCAAGTTTGACAAAAAATATTAGTTTATATTAACACTATTGATTTTTTTTTTTAATTCACTTTTTAACATGTCAAGATAGTTTCAGCCCCAAAGACTGACCAAGGAACAAGAGGAAAATAATAAACTAACAGTTGTGGAACTAACTATAAAGATAGCAAAAATGTGTGGCTCCTCTACATGATGTTACTCAATAAAAGTAAACCACATCACTAATAGAAAATTAGAAAAATATATTCAAATTTTAAATACAACTCTGGCTTGTTTCTATAAGAAGCCTACTCAAATGATGTGGCAATAACTAAATTACCTTGTAATATCATAGACCAACAAAGCACCAGCTGCACCTCTGTAGTAGGATCGGGTTATTGACCGAAATGACTCCTGACCAGCCTGTAAAAACAAATAAATAAAAATATTAACCTACTTATAAAGATTTAAAGGATTTCTACAGAAAATTCAATATAAAAAAAAGCTCATAATTCAACTTTATACAAGAGAAAACTGACTGAACTGAATGCAGCTGTATCCCTTTTAGAATTTTTCTTTGACACATCTAACCCCTATGTTTATTCACTTCTATTTTTAGGGTCATCATAATGTAATGATGGAAAAGAATTCTAATATATAATACTTATGCAGTGAGAAGAAAACATTAGCTCAATGACTAATATTAATTTAATCTGATCTTGGCAAGTAAAGGCAACAACTCTGGACATAGTTGAGGTCTAATAAGACCAAAATAAGTGTATCACTAATCTGGCAAGTACAGGGCTAAGAGAATCACTATTGATATATAATAATAGATGCCCATAACAGTTTAAATCTTGCAGGAATCATTCATGCCAGCACTCTAGATTGTATAATATACTATGATGATGAGAATAAAAAAAAATATACATATATTGAAATGTGCTATATACTACATATCTTTCTTGGAGGGATTTATTTATGTTTGTGCCTCTAACATTTTAAAACATAAAAAGTCAAAAGCAAAGTAATTTAATTTTAACTAAAAAGGTGAAGTCAACATTTTTGTACAAACCATAGCTCACAAATTACTAATGTATTACTGCCAAACTTATTGCTTTTCAATCAACACAAATCCCATAAATAAAATCTGCATTTGTATCATTGATCATCTGTTTAATGCCTATTTTAACAATATTGCCATGATTAATATAGTAATAAATTCGTTTGTATCTTCTCAGCTAATCACAACAATTATCTAATTAATTACAGTAAAAAAAATAAACAAAATGAGCAGTTAGTGATGATTTCCCCAACTTTACTTTCCTATAGAAAGACTTAACTTGTAATTTAAATTATCAAAGTAAATAAAACTAAAACCCGCTTTTTAAAGTAGTTATCTCTAATAGAGATTAGTAGATTTAGGATCATTATCTTTTTGTTACTCTCTTTTTTATAGTGTAGTTAAAGTCTTGCAGGATTACAAGATTTTGAGAGAATTGGTTAGTTGTTTCTACATTAATCAAATTTGAAATGAAAACATGCTTGTTGGTTTGCAGGAAGATGAAGTAGAAACTAATATTTTGAGCAGGGCTCTTCAGAAATATGAGTAGCAACTAACAACTTGACAAAAGCAATGTGCCATATACTACATATCTTTCTTGGAGGGATTTATTTATGTTTGTGCCTCTAACATTTTAAAATTTCCTGCAGTTGACAAAATATAATTAAAACAATGCTACATTAATCCTTTTGATATGTTGTGTCTTTTTAGTCCTCTATTCTCTCAAATTGATAATTTAATCAATTATTAGTAACTCATTTATTGGCAACTTAAAGATTGAAATTGAAAATATTGATTTCTAATATTAGCACAAAGCCATATATTGGGGGTATAGTTGATGAAATCGAACCAGTACTTTACTTTTCTTCCTTCTGTAGACAATAAAATAAGTCAAGTGACATCAGCAATATTTGAACTCAGAAAGGGTCATGACTTTACTAAATAACTTGTATAACTGCCAACACTCATAAATTAAATGAGCATATTAAGATGAGTGCTTAGGCTTTAAGATAAAGACAAACCTGAAAAGTCAACTGAGTGTATGTATATATATATACACACACACATATATATACTCAGGATAGATTTCATATGTGGCAGATACACAGGAATAGTTAGCAGTAAGAATACATGTGACATAAATTCCTTCAAATGTTCAGAAAAATCAGTAGAAGTAGTTGACAGCTTTTGTTACCTAGGTGACCTAATTAGCATTGGAGGTGAGTGTTCCGAAAGCATAGTAGCCAGAGTAAGAATGAAGTGAAAACAGTTCAGGGGGCTATTAATTCTGCTGGCAACACAGGGTCTCTTTCTCTCAGAGTAAAGGGTATATTGTATGACACATGGTAGCAAGACATGGGTATTGAATGCATTAGATTTTAACAGTTAGAAAGAAATGAAGTGAGAATACTCTACTGGATGTGTAATGGTGGTGTGCATGAACAATGGAGCACATATGGGCTTAGAGAAAAGCTGGATATAAGAGAAATCAGATGTGTGCAAAAGAGAAGACTGCTGGTTCATACATGTGGTGTGTATGAAGGATGTCAGTTGTATAAAGAAGTGCTGAGCACTTGAAGTGATTGGAACCTGTGGAAGAGGGTGATCTAGGAAGACATGGGATGAGTGGTGAAGACTGATCTCAGGAAACTGAACCTCATGAAAGAGATGACAAAACACCATGACAAGTGGCAACACACAGTGCTGGAAAAAAACCTATCCACCAGTGCAAGCATGGAAAAACAGTCATTAAAATGGTGGAGCCTGGGATGTATAATATATCAACACTGGATCTCTTGCCTATTATATTCCTGTTAAATCTCCATCTAGTGCCTTCTTTGTTGCCCCTCCCCTATTCCATGTACACTACCTGCACATTGAGGAATAACTTACTCCCTCTTAACATCACCCATCTTTATTGCTATACCATCATGCAGATGCTTTTTTCTTCTATTTAATCTCCTTACCATCAACCAACATGTAGCTGTCACTGCCTCTCTAACATTACTCTTTCCCCTACCATCATATTGTTTCACATTCATACTCTCTTCTTTCACTCTTAGTCATCACTCTCCCCTTTATTCACCCTCATGGTCATGTTCATCTTAAAAGAACAGAGTAGAAATAACTCTTTAGTCTTGCAGGGGACAAGGCAACCTCGCTCTCACTCACTCTCTCCAGTGCTGGTGCCATGATAAAATGGCACCTAGTACATTCTGTAAAGTGGTTCACAAGAAAATGGAGACAATGTGGGGTAGAGAGGACTCTAATCTTGAGGACATGACAACCTCTACTGCTAATGTCACTATAAAAAGAATGCACCCAGTACACTCTGTAAAGTGGTTAGTATAAGGAAGAAACCATGAAACCATGCCAAAATGGAATGCACAAGTGAGAACGTGGTCCCCCAGACCGTTTAGGAGGCCACTAACTGAATAGGAACCGATTCGGATTGTGAGGACCTGTCCAACCGTGCCAGCATGGAAAGTGAACGTAAAAGGATGATGATATATATACACACACAGAGTTTCATGCAAAATACCAACATAAAAATTGAAAGTTTTACGAAGAACCTTGAATTGTCATAATTGGTTCATATATTTTAAGACAAACATGTAGATGCTCTGATATGTTAGTTAACCCAATAAAATCATTGTATGATGAAATGAAAACTTGGCATAGTTAATAGCACATTGGGATGGACATTATTCCATCCTAATCCTTGGTTCAACAACAGCAGCTGTTTGTGCTATAACTCATCAACTATTGTATTTATAGTGCTCATTAGAAAAATTCCTTGTCAGTGATTATTATTCAAATACTTATACAACTACCGAAATGCAGGAATTGTTTCAAGAATGTTGTGCAGTTCTCAATGAATCCATGAACCAATTTTGATTTCCTGTTAGACCTGTATGATTTTACTTGTGACATTAATGTTCTTAAGAATTGAGAAGTTCGTGTGCTTCTTAAGTCAATAAACTTAATCATCTATTGACATCTAAGTTATGAATAGCCAGGTGAATCACTTATGTGAATAAACATAAATACTACTTTTCAACACATAGAATATTGATAGGACACTCCAATAAAAATGACTGCTATAGACAACAGATCTGACTCATCTAGGACCGAAACCAGAAACGTGCTGTTGTGGAAGTCGGATGAAAACACTGGTGCAAAGTCAGTGATGAAAAAAAAACAATAAATAAACAATGAGGTTAATGATTTCATAATCTGCCATAACTATATCCTAATTATAGGTTCACAGTTATACCTATAATCCTTTGTGCACTTAGTTTTGTTTCAACAATAATCCTGACAAGTTGGGTTTTTCAAGGGAATAAATAAAAATTAAAAAAAAAATATCTAACAAATTTATAAGTAAAACTTGAAAAAAAAAAAAAAAAATTAGCATGTGACTACACATTTGTTGCTGTTTTAGTTCCAATGATGTAGCATTTTTTAGCTAAGAACTTCTTTATTTGATTATAAAGAAAAAGAAAAAATGTAAGTACATAAACACAAGTGTATACAATCATTCCTGAGCTCAAACATTTGTTTTTTACTGGTTGTGAATTCTAGCTCGCCAGCAGTTTTTGATGGTCAATGCTTAAATTTCAAACTGAAAAGGGTCATTCTAAAGTAAAATAAGATGTAAACAATTTATACCACATTACTGTGCTAGATATGCGGACAACATTAAGCTGTACTATGAGATAAAAGGAATGTATCCTATAAGGTACAGCTCTTTCCTGCAGTCTGACCTGGACATAATGTAGCAATGGATTACTGACACGCAATCAAGCTGGCTCTAGACAAGTACACCACCATACACATCGAACGGAAAAACCCGGAATTAACCTACTCCCTCCACGACACCAACCCTAAGAAGTCTGTTGGTGAATGCAACCTGGAATGCAACCTGGGCATTATCATCAACAATGATCTGCACTGGATGAACAACATTTCTGAAATCGTCAAAAAGGCCAAAGGTGTCTTAGCGTTGCTCAGTAAGACCTTTGTCAGCCATTCACTGGCTATCTACTTAAAGCTGTATATGACTATGGTTTGTCCACACAGGTTGCATCTCCAGTCTGGAACCTCCATCTTGTACAGAATATTAATCTACTGCAAGCTTTCCAGAAACATGCAACTAGACGAACACCCTGTCAGCCATTTACCATGTCTTGAACATCTTGCCTTTCTAGACAATGACACGCTAAAGCTTCAACATCTAGCAGCTGACTTGGTAGAGGCCCACGAATTCGATGTGTCTACCACCTGCGGTCACCCTTAGAAAATCAAAAAACAGCACAGCACTCGTGACTTTCGGAAATATTTTTTTACACTCAGAATTATTGAAGCATGGAATAAACTACCCACGTCGGTCATTAACTGTCGAGACACCCGTCTCCTTCACAAATTCCATGCTTCCCACAATCTGGCAACACTACTCATGACCCACCTATGCACTCTTTCACCGTTCACCTTTTTTTTTTTGTCTTGCTGTGTTTTATTCTGTGTACTCTGCCATGTACCTTTGGCTATTGTTACTGTCTTTTACTTGTCTTACTGCTGCTTTCTGTCTCCTCTTTTATCCTTTTCTGATGAGTTGTAGTGCATCTCAGCACTGTATACAATAAACTCATTGTGATTAAAGGCATTTAAAATATGGAATTGAAATTTGAAAAAAAACATGTCAACTGTAATACTGCAATACATATGGTTTCTTACAGCAAACCTGTAGAAGTATATTGTCAATTGAATTGACACCAGAACATCCTGGTAGTTACTTTATCAACCCCAGAGGGATTTGAACCTAGAACATAGCAGGCTAAAACTATATACTCTTAGTTATTTAGTCTGGTTTTCTACCATTCCCACCACTAAAGCACCATACAGCAATACACATATTGATATTTATTTTCCAATTATGGAGATGATAAAACAGTCACGGTGAGAAAAAGACATTCAAGAATATTCCACACCAATTTACTTCACTGCTAACCTTTATTAGTACCCAAGTAGTTTACCTCAAGACAATACACCCCATTTTCTGTTCAAGTCTATTCCTAATTTCAACCTTATTTAAGCCGCCAGTTGTTACTATGGATACACTTAATAACTAGCTACATTATTATTCGCTGATAGTGTAGCTGGGTAGTTAGACTAAAACCATTTAAACTCCTAGTGCCCTGCAAGGAAAATTAGTTATAGAAGCATTATCAGATTTAAACTTCACTTTTCTAAAAATAAATAAATAAAACAAGAGGATTAAAAATGTCTGCTGGTGATAGGTTGAGGTACCTAGTACCAAATATTTGTAAACAAATACTGAATTGTTAAAACAAACTACTCAGGATCAAGTCAAATAACACTGCCATATTACAAAGGCAACAGGATAGGTGAGTTAATGGAATAGCTAATACAGCAGAGTAGGAAATCCATAATAGTCTAAGATTGATCTTGTCGTGACCACAGAGTGGTGGTGTAAGGAGTGTTGGGGCTGCAATGTGAATGCCCCTTCATGTAAGAGAGACAGAGAGAGCGAGACAGAGAGAGGAGAAATTGTCCCCAGTATTTGATAACCTTTGCTGGACTGCATTAACATCTTCGTATACTACTAGAGAAGCTTCTGAGAATGAATCAAGCAATTTTCTGAAGTTTTGATAGTAAAACATTTAGAAAAATAAGAAAAATGTTCAACATTTAAACAGATACTTCTAAAAATTAAGAGGAATCAAAAAAAAATTAAAAAAAGGCTTTATACCTGTGACTTCAATTGTGGATAACATTATATTTCTACATATTCAAATAATATTTATAAAAAAACTTAAATAGGGATACAATTTCATTGATAAAAAAAGAAAAATGATTTGTTATTGCTTTTAGCTTTATTTGTTCATCTAATAATTTTACATTAGTGAACATGAAGAGTAACAATGCCTATAGCCATTTTAGGTCTTCATCCACCAGATATAAGTAGATGAGTTTAGAGTAGTTAATGTCCAAGTTTATTTTTCTTATGGCTTAGTCAGGGGAAAGGGCAACACTCATGACCTTTTTTTTTTAAGGCCTCTAAAACTGATAGAAAGTTATTCCCAAACTAGAGACCTGGTCTGAATGCTTGCAACAGAGTGGATTCCACTAAAGGCAAGCAAGAGTCAGGTGATGGTGTTAAACTGGGTAACGAATTAGATCTGCCACCCAAAAGCTGAATTGTTGAAGACTTGTGGTTAAGCAGGAAGGGAGTTTTAGACTAATGAAGTTCTGGGGAAGAAGCCTTTAGACTAAGTGCTTAATATGAGATTAGAGCAAGAGTAACAAAACAGTAGAAGAGAAGAGACAGGTGCATTGGGTCGATTTAAGCGAGAATGGAGTGAATTTAGGTAGATTTGGCAACTGGATGATATTTTCCAATCAAGGAAGAGTCTGTCCATCTTTGGTGCCTTACTGGAAAAGCCAAGATATGAATGTGGTGACTGGGAAACCAAAAGATCTGTGTTTTATCCTATTTTGTAAATAAGAGATCCTACTCTTATAAGGTTTTATTAAAATTCAAATATGTAATGGAAAATAATATTCAATATTTAAATGTTACCTGCTTCATGTTTTCAGATAACATTCTACGTTACATTTGATTGGATAGTTCAGAAAATTGGAACATTATATGAACTATTTGAATATGTGTTTTAGAACTAAATACCCTTCCTAAGACTACCAGAAGGGTATTAGTACTTTTTCAGCTAGGTAAGTGTCTTATTAACTTCAAAGTATAATATAATACCAATAGTAAGAATTTATGACCTACTCATACTAGCATGGAAACATGTAAAAACAATGATGATGTTTAGATTTAAGTTAATTTTAGATTAAGTTAAATTTCTATATTTCAGCAGTACTGAAGTTATCTCTATATTAAGATAATTCATTTGTCTGTGCATGTTTCATAAAGAAAGTGACATCAATTTCGATCCACTGACAGTGGATTTGATGTCACTTCCACACTACACTGTAAGCCTTCCACCCACCACTGTTCACAACTTCAGGGTCAGCCATTTCCTGTTGATCACATACGAGGATTATGTCAGTAATAAGTTACCATTAATTTTTTATATATATATTTCTCAATGTATCTTTTAAATATCTCTTTATTCATCATTTTCCATATATATCATTTTCATTAATTGTAATTTAATATATATATTTTTAAATTTGAAGATTTCATTCAAATTTTTTTTTTAGGAATAAATGTTTTCACATTCTCAAAACATATTCCAAATTTATCCATTTCTTTCTTTCCAAATTTTTCATACATTTCTTTTCCCATATATCATTATGAATATTTTGTTTCAGTGTTTATATATATATATAATACATCTCAATTGTCTGGTACTCGAGTTTGGCTAGTCATCCAGTTTGAATGACTAGCATAAATACAACTTCACAAGTATTCAGTCTCCACATCAGTAAAAGTTTGTTATTTATATACTTACATACATACATAATGTTGGGTTGTAGATATATATGTATATATATATATATATATAAGATCAGATTAGTTGTGGGCAAGGCGACAGCAACAATCATCTCTGCCTATGCTCCACAAGCTGGGTTAGCAGATGAGCAG
>JAOPJM010001604.1:29636822-29648148 GCA_027124095.1 Muusoctopus leioderma
TAAAGCAAAGTAATAGTATACAGAATAAATATTAGACTTATCGAAAATTAACTCCAAGCTAGAGACAAAAAAAACAATTGCTTAGAGACATTTGCTTCTGTAAATAGCAAAGGGAGGTAGTTTTCGAGAAATTAAATATTTCTTTAAAAAAAATATATTTCTCATGCTGGGCAAAAAGGACAATCTGATCTTTGTTGGCAAGCAGCGACAACCATGGAAGCGTTTTGATCTTGTTAGATCTCATCAGCATGGTATATAGTCCATCTTAAACTGCTTGCCAGATCAGTGGACACTTGAATACATATACAAAAAAGAGTCTAGTACAATTTCTGGTCAGGGTAATTTGCATAAATGAATTTACAAGGAGCCAAGAGAAATAACTCGTATGCACAGTAGCACGGATAGTTATAATAAAGCAAAGTAAAAGTATACAGAACAGTATACATAATAAATATTAGACTTATCGAAAATTTACTCCAAGCTAGAGACATAAAAACAATTGCTTAGAAGCATATATACATATCATCATCATCATCATCCTCCACCTCATTTTAGGTCTGTTTTTCATGCTGGCATGGGTTGGATGGGGGATTTCAGCCTGCGTCGATTCCTGATTAGAGTCACCACTCTCCTACATAGGTCAGTGGCCCACATCTCGCTCGTATATTTCATTTAGCTTGGCTTCTACGGCTGGATGCCCTTCCTATCACCAATCACTTTACAGAGTGTACTGAATGCATTTTATTGTGGCACCAACACTAGAAAGGTTGTCAGGCCTCTCTACCCTACGTTCTCTCTGTTCAATTGTCGACCACTTTACAGAATGTACTGGGTGCATTTTATCATTGCACCAACACTAGAGAGGATACCTTGGCTAAAGAATCCTCTCTACTCTACAGAGTCTCCGTCCTTTGGAGGACAAATATGACCTGAGAGTGTGAAATAGAAATGGAAGAGTGTGGCTGAGTGTGGAATAGAGGGTGAGTGATGCATCCTGAGAGTGTGGAGCAGAAATAGAAGAGTGTGGCTGAGAGTGTGAAATAGAGGGTGAGTGATGCATGAGAGGGGGAAGGCGTGAGCGGTGCATTGATTGGATAGTCATGGGGAGAGACATCTCCTGCGAGCCAAAGAGTCCTGGAGGTGAAGAAAGGTGGATGTGATGGGAGGGGGTGGGCAGGAAATGTACAAAAATAGTGGTGGCTACATATCGGGTGTTGGTAGGGTAGCATGCTGTATGAGTAGCAGCAGTATAGGTGTATCACAGGGTAAGAGAGGTAGTATCAGAGGTGGGAGGTGGTGGGTTGTATGAGTAGCAGCATAGGTGGATGATGGTAGGTGAGATCACATAATGGATAGCATCATGTGGGTGGTAGGCGAGAGCACTAAGTATCCACTGAGAGACAAGGTGGTCAAGTAGATGGTGGTAGATTAAGTATAGCAAGATAGGGGAGAAGTAGAGGTAGAGGGTGATAAGTGATAGCTGAGTATGGAGAAATCTTAGTCCACTAAGAGACAGGGTGGTCAAGTAGATGGTGGCAGATTGAGTATGGACAAGATGGGGGAGAGGTAGAAGTATAGATAGAGGGTGATAGGTGAGTATGGATAAATCCAGAGCCACTCTATGTTTTGATGTAGTAGACAGTGGTAAGAGATGCGATTGCCAGTGGGAGGATGGATAATGATAGTGGGTGGAAGAAAACGATAAATCTGAGGATAGTAGATAGAGGGGGGGAGGGAAGGAACTTTAAAAAAGTACATTGGGAGAGAGACCCAGTGTTACAGCCCAGCTCACTATCACCATTATGGCATAGGTGGGTCTTCTCCAGCACTGCAAGTTGCCAATCATCACGGACCTGTGTCATCTCTTTCTGTGAGACCCAGTGTCCTGAGATCAGTCTTCACCACTTCATCCTATGTCTTCATGGGCCTTCCTCTTCCACAGGTTTCATCCACTTTGAGCACCCTGCACCTCTTTATGCATATATATATATAAATATATATATATATATATATATATATGCAAACACAAGTACGTAGAAGTATATACATCTATACATACACATCAGTAAACATATGCACAATGTAGATATACAAACGAAAAGCATACACACATAATTATCCAAATGACATGTGGGAAGGACACGCAAGGTGAGTATGGGTGGGTAGAATTATAGGGAGTTGAGGCATACATTCATTCTTTGTGGAGCAGAAGTTCCCATTTTAAATAAAAACAAGACACATTTTCTTGCATATGCAGGACTAAGATAAGCCATAGTGTCGGAAAATACCACTGACCGAGGTTGGTCAGTGGAGTTACCAGATAAGTTAAAGTGACGGGCTATGGGCTTAGACATTGAGATGCTCACAGAACCAGTCACATAAATGGCGCCCTGTCTCACTTATGTAGAATACATTGCATGCTATGCAGTACATTAGGTTTGAGGAGACAGTACAGTCAAAGTGGTCGGTAACATTGACTGTGGACTTGGGACTGAGAGGGAGAGTAGTAGCAGCCGTATAGCTTAGGGGTTGGCCTAGTGAATTGGGTAGAAGTAATCATCTTTGTTGCTTATTCACAATTCCTTCTGACTCTCTTGCCGAAACTATTGAATGCTATCATCACAGAAAGTAGTCAAGATCATCATCATGATGTCATCATCGTTTTACGTCCGGGTTTCCATGCTAGCATGAGTTGGGCAGAGATTTCTTGAGGCAGCATTTTATGGTCGGATGCCATTCCTGTCACCAACCATACTGATTTAAGTATGGGAATTATATCCCCAAACTACCAAACAGCCAGGCATTTTGTTTTATGGAGACGTAAACAAACATCACTGGCCGATGGATAAACAGTTTTAGTGATGACAAGCACATGCATATTTCTACCGAGACAATAAATTAACAATTTTCTTTCAAAATTTTTCTGAAAAGACAAAGAAATCAAAATTCTCAAGCTATAGGACCAAAGAACATATCATACATATACTTTGAACATCTTTTGTTTTCTTCAAGAAATCTCAAAAGTAACAAATGTATTGAACTGGTCAAATTATCATGGTTTTGTAAATTCACAACCAATCTCACTAAGACAGCACTTCATAATCATATAAAAATCCTACTGAAGCAGTATAGTAAAATTCCATTACCCTCTTTATTAATGACATATCCCCCTCCCCACACCAAATAATAATAATAGTTCTGCTTCACACAATAAACTCTGTGTTAATCTAAGATGAGTTGTTAATAAGATTATATTTTTTCAGATTATAATCTTTAGAGATGAAAAATCTTTTTACAATATTTACATCAACACTTTGTTTAGATCTGTTTGATCTACAACTGTCATCAGGTGTCACATTCCTGGATGTGTACATAGTTCCAGGTGGGAATTTCAACACAAAGACAAGATTATACACTTAGTGTAATAAATAACTTTTTTTACTAATTCAACTTTTGTAAAGCTTTTATTTGGACACCTTCCTAATTGTTTATTCCTTGCCATATATATATATATATATTCTTTTATCGGTTTCAGCCAACGGCTGCGGTCATACTGGGGCACCACCGTTATTTTTCTACCCATTCCACAGCCCCCCCTCTGTGGATGGTTTTTGCTGTGTGAGGGAGTTTGATATCACTGCCCTCATCCTTACTATATATATATATATACAGATGGAGCTCCCTCTGACTTCTAGCCTATCAACTTGTGCACTATATTCTTTTTATAGGTTTTAGTCAGTGGACTGGGCCATGTTGGAGTACTGCCGTCAAAAGGTTTTAGTTGATTATATTGTCGCCAGTGATTTGTCTGGTACTTATTTTACCAACCACTGTAGGAATAAAGAAAAAGTTGAACAGGCATAACCAAATACCACAAGCTACTTTTGTTAGATGCTCTACCTATTCTTCCATCTCCTGCCAATATGCATATGCATCTGATGGGCTTTCGCCTACCAAATTTCACTCACAAGGCTTTGGTCGACTGGAGGCTATGGTAGAAGACACTTCCCCAAGGTGCCACACAGTAGGATCAAACCTGGAACCACGTGATTGCAAAGTGAACTTCTAAAACACATGGCCATGCAAGAAAAATCAGCCAACTCCGATCTTTTTCTTCATCATCATCATTTTACGTCCGTTTTCCATGCTGGCATGGGTTGGATGGTTGATTTCGGCCCGCAACAATTTAAGTTGGAGTCACCACTCTCCTAGACGGGTCAGGGGACCACTTCTTACTTGTATGTTTCATTTGGCTTGGTTTCTACTGCTGGATGCCCTTCCTATCACCAACCACTTTACAGAGTATTCTGGGTGCATTTTAACGTGGCACCAACACTAGAGAGGTTGTCAAGTCCAAGACATGACCAAAGGGCCCTCTCCAACCTGTTGTTGCCTCCGATCAATCGCCAAAACACTTTACAGAGTGCATTTATTGTGGCACTAGCACTAGAGAGGGTGCCTAGTCTCCTACAGGGTAAATAGTCCTCTGTACTCTACATAGTCTCCATTCTACGAGAACAAACATGACCTGAGAGTGTGAATATTAGATAGGTTATGTATGAGAGGGTGAGGAGAGGAGTATGAGTATGGGTGAAAAAGATGGAGGGAGGTAGGGAAGCTGAGATTGGGAGAAAGGACTGAGGAGGTGAGTAGAAGGTGAGAGAGTGTGGGGGGTGCAAGTAGGGGACAGGTTATGAATGAGAGGGAGGACAGAGTATGTGAGGTGGTAGGGAAGGAAAGAGTAAGAGTATGGGCGTGATGAGAAAGTAGAGATTACATGGGGTAGAGAAAATGATATGAATGAGAGGGAGACGGACAGAGTATGTGAGGTTGGATGGAAGGAATGAGTAAGAGTATGGGCATAATGAGAAAGCAGAGTAGATAGCAGCAGAGGAGGAGGATGATGGCATAGATGACTATTAAGGATAAGTAGAGTAGATTAGAGGGAGGCAGGTAAGTATGGGTAGGTCCGATGCCAACCTATCATGATAGGGGAGGCAGAGTGACAGGAGGTGTGTTGGTAATAATAGTGGGTGGGGAGTGCAGTACAGATGCCATCCTCTGCAACACAGGCAGTATGGTATAACGGATAAGACAAGGGATGGTAGATCAGAGGGTGCTGATCAAACAAATGAATTTCCTTCCGTCTGTCAGTTCCAATCATATACAAGTCTATGAAATACTTAGATATTTCACTTTATTTAACACTGCGAATACTCCTGGGAAAGACATGAATACTTCCACTTGCATTCTCCCTTTCTATGAAGCCAATATGAGTATAACTCATCTACAGATAGCTCCGATTTCAAGAATCCAACTAATTGATTCTAGAACACTTGTATATGGAATAAATAAAACATTGACATCTCACTTGTAGTATCTTAAGATTCTGACAGAAAACATAAATCTGTTTACACTCCATAACCTCAAACTGCAGTTAAAACGGCCATGAGAGGATTAACAAATGTTATTGCCATGAACATGGCACAAATGAATACTAAAACTCACTCTTTAGTAACATGACATTACTAATTGAAAAGTGTAGTTGAGCCAACACGAGAGCCTCTATATGGCCATGCCACCTGCTAAAAATAGCAGCCAAATATCTACCACCATCTTAATATAGTAAGAATACATTGGATAATGTAGTCCTAGATACACTGTGCCTGAAAAAAGATGGGATAGTCATGGCTGGAGTGCCTTTGATCATAAGTTTACTCGATCAAGGCTGACCTGGGGTTAGTTAAACAAGAAGGGTATAATGAAGTATTAATTGTAATAAAATTATCTGGAAAAATTACTGGTCATTACTATGTGATATATATGGTCCTATCTGACTAGAACTATTATATTGATATTACAGGAACTTTATCCCAAAACTTTTTTTCATTAAAAGCATATTTTAATTAGACAAGTTGAAAGAGCAACAACACCACACCTACTTTTATTCAAAAATCAGAACTGACCAGAAGTGTTTTAAAAAAACTAGTGTCTTCTTTTAATTATATTTCATAAAAATAAGCATTTCACTTAGTTTCAGTCAGGTGCTGAATGAAAATTGTGAACATATTTTCAATGTTCATTTTTAAAAAAATCACTTAGTCAGGAAGAAGGGCAGTGCCTATCACCCTTTTTCAGGGCCTTGAAGACTGGGGGTAGGAAGGTATCCTCAAACTGGAGACCTGGCCCGAATGCTTGCAACAGAGTGGACTCCACAGCAGGATTTGAACTCAGAGTGCAGGATTTGAACTCAGAGTGCAGAGAGCTGGAACAAATACCACAAAGCATCCCGTCTGATACTCTAATGATTCCACCAGTCCACCGCCCCTAGACTGGTACTTTATTTATCTACCGAGAAAGGATGAAAGGCAAAGTTGACCTCGGCAGGATTTGAACCCAGAGCAGAGTGAGCCGGAACAAAAACCGCAAGGCATTCTATTCGATGTTCTAACTACTCTACCAATTCACCCCTATGACTGAGTTAAGCATTCTGAATGAAGTTTCTCAAAGTTGTACATATGTATTACATCCTATGAAGATAAGTTCAAGAAATTATTAAAGAAAAACAGCAACAAGTTGATGGTATAATCTCTTTTTTTTTTATAATCAATAAATTAATACAAGATATGTATATACAAACTATTTTGGTTGATATTTTTCCTTCAAAAATATCTGAATGCAAACATATGGATTCAATTCAAAATAGTTGTAAAATAATTTTTAGTTATTTTGATTATTTTCATTTATGAATGAAAAATTATTTTTCAGAATTACAACCAAAAATGAAAAAAATAAGCAACAAGCATTTTACTTGATTTTTTTAAAAGCTGATACTTCTTGAATTATGTTTCATTAAAAAAGCAGAATAAATAAAAAAAAATATTATCAAAAACTCTGTAAAGCCGTAAAAATATTTAAAAAGTAAGCTGGACATAAATTATCAACAAATAGAACAATACTACAGACTCTAGCTTATAAACTATCATTCTTAGAAAAATCATCTAATTAAACTTAAAGGAGACAAAGTAACTGTGATGTTAAAGTATTGGACTACTGACCATATGATGACAAGTTTAACAAATTGTTATAGTCATTATGTGTACTCTGTAACAAAGTACATAATTCTGTTTGCCTCAGCCTACTTAGCTGAAAATATTTAACACAGATCTTACTATTCAGTCATATGGTTGAGTATCCAGCTATAAAAATAAATGTCTCTATTATCCAAATGTAAATATACAAATTTAATAAAAAGAAATATCCACTCTACAAATTGGGAGTTATCTTTTATGTTATGTTATTTATTTATTTATTTTTGTTCAGCAAATTAAGAAAAATGCTAAAATGTCTAAAATATCTACAAAGAAGTATTAAAAAAGAAAAAAAATTAAAATTAAATATTCTTAGAAATGTAAGTACAATAGACATGGCTTTATTAGCATTGCAACTTAATAGATTGTAAAGTGTTGTATATATTTTGAAATAGTTTATGATTAACAATGATATTTGATTAAGTAATTTTAAATGGAAGAGAAAATCTATAAGGTGCAAATTCAAATTTATTGAACAGCTTGTAATAACAAATTTACCCTGCAAAGAAACATTTTTTTCATGCTAGAATATCCTGTAAGCATTGTCTTAAATAAGCATTATCTTAAAACAATGAAAAAATGTAGAAAAACAAACGATTATATGACATATAGTATCAAAATTGATGAAAAATCTGTTCTTTTAATAAAAACCATTTCTAACATGGTAAAAACTTGTAACTAAGGCTCAATATCTTAAAACAGTTATATATGACTTAATATATTAAAGAGGTTTATTATTATAAACATCCCTATATATTTATTCAAGATAAATTATTTAGCATAATGACTTAGAAAACAATACAAAATAACTAATAGCTAATAAGCAACTATTTAACTTAAGTAATTACAATGACTAGACTATTAACTTCATTTATTGTGTATTTTTGTGTGACACTATGTTTCAATAAGTTCATTTTCTAATCATCTTCAGATGCTATATTCTTTAATATAAATAAACATCATTAGGCTGGGTTTGAACTTGGACGCCAAGTTTCTAACATAAGGTTTCAATGTTCTTAATCACTATATCATAGACCTGTAGTGGTTAACGACATTGAAACCCTGTATTAGAAATAAAGGCGCTGAGTACAAACACAGCCTATGGATATGTAGTCTGTCATATAACTATTTGAATTAATTGGAAAATAAAACATAATTCAATCAAGTGACGAAACCATGTAACATCAAACAAGTCAAGAATTAATTAACTATAATACTATGCGCATTTTAACATGAAGTTGTTAGTACAGGCAAAAATGAATATATGTCAAAATGAACTTAATTCATTAAATAACTAGAAACATGTGTGTGTGTGTATATATGTGTATGTATATATATATATATATATATATAATGTTTGTGTATAGTATAGTACAAAAAACTGTGTGAACAAGGAGAAAGAGTATTCAATACGTATTGCAGAGTTTTTTCATATTTATTGTAAGCTGAAACCATTACTCCAAGTTTGATGTCTCCGATCTCTGGAAGATGGTAAACGTGAAACTCGAAGTATCGGCCAGTGAAAGTTTCAGCTTATAATAAATATATATATATCAATCAAAAGGCAAATTGGCAGTCGTTAGAGTGTCAGATAGAATGCCTTCAGGTATTTGTTCCAGCTCTCTGCACACTGAGTTCAAATCCCACCATGGTCAACATTGCATTTCCTCCTTTCGGTGTCTATGAATAAAGTACCATTCCAGTACTGGGGTCAAATCTTCTCTCTTTCGCTCTGGAAGAAATTGGCTATGGTTGGAGCAGGGTGAGCTCCGCCAAGTTAAAAAAATGCCCAAGATATGACATATGTCACAAAGACACCCCTAAGACTCCACCAGGAGTTGAGGGCCCAAGGAAGGAGGGATATATACATATATAGACACACACACACATATATATGTATATATATATATATACACACACTTATGTGGATGTAGGCATGGTCGAGTGGTTAAGAACTTTGATTTGCAATCTTGAGGTTTTTGGTTCTATCCCACTGCATGGTATCTTAGGCAAATGTCTTTTACCATACACTTGGGTTGACGTAAGACTTGTGAGTGAAATTGGGTAGTTGGAAATTGTGCAGAAACCCATCGGACAGACTGCACCTGTCATTCAAAAGTCCAGCCTTGTCACACCCTGTCAAGCTGATTCTACTTGAGAATTACGTTAAAGTTACATCTGTCTGGAATACTTAGCCACTTCACAAGCTAATTCAATGAGTAGGTCATTCAGGGGATTGAGCAACTGGACGCTTATGTGATTCTTGATGGGAGAGTCCATCATCATCATACATGTATATGTATCTGTATACAAATTATATATATATATGTATGTACAATTTGTATACATATATAGGTATATATATATATATATATATATATATATGTACAATTTGTATACATATATAGGTATATATATATATATATATATATAATATATATCTATATCAATATATATATGTGTGTCTGTATGTACAATTTGCATACATATATATGAATGATGATAATATTTTCGATGGGAGAGTCCATCATCATTATCGTCAAACATGTATGTATACAAATTCTGTGTGTGTATATATATATATATATACACACACACATACAGGCAGCCCTGATTTCATGCCAGTTTGAAATTTGCCCAAATCATTCATATTTTCCCTGCTGCAACACCGGTGAAATTTCGGCCAACCAGTGCGAAGCTAAGGTGAGCATTTACAAACATGATCTTTTCGTTTTGTTTACAAACATGATCTTTTCGATGCCATTCTTTGTGAAAAATTCGCAAATTACAGTTAGACCTCAATTATCCGAAGGAGACAGGGTGGAGAGTGTTTTATTCAGATAACTGATCTAATCATAAACAAAGGAAGCCATACAGAACATAATTATGTAAAAAAGCATGTTTACAGAATTTTTATGAGTTTTACAATGTTGTACACTTGTGCAATCCTTGATATCTTTTCACCATGATCCAGACACTGTACAATCTAATTTTTCTGTTTGATTGTCAATAGTGTTCGCTTTCCGATTTCATTACTTGTAACAGATATGTACTCGGTACAAAGTCATAGAGTGAATGAAGACATCACTGATTTAGCCATACTTTGAAATCCTTCTGCATATTGGTCATTTTTATGTGTTAAAGTTATGTTAACACTGTTTAAAGTGACCGACTGAGATCTAACGAACTGACTGACACATGGTACGTTTGATAATTTTAACCGAAAGACCCAATCCTTGAACCAATGTCGGTAACACCGCTTTGATGTAATGTTTTCCCAGAGTCTTCAGTAATTCAAATTCACTTTTCATCATCGTAAATAAAAGACGAAATGGTAGGACAATTAGAAATGTTATTTAGCTACTTCAAGTGATATCTTGTGATTTAATGGTGATTATAAGCAGTGTTTGTTTTCTTACATATGGTATTTTACTATTTTAAAGCGAAGTTATTGTGTAATAATGAGAATAAAAAAAGAACAGTCATATCAGATAAGAGGAAATTAATAAATTCAAGAGATCAAGTCATCAAGAAATCACGCCAAGTCATAAGAAGATAATATAGAAGTCATTCGCCAAATGAAAGGTAATGATGGCTGAACTAAGTGGTTGTAGGGCTATGAATTTATCTTAGCACCTTATTAAATTCTTAAGGAGAGGAAAAGACAAACACAGCTAACAACTCTGGGCTCATATTTTAGGAAGGTGCACAACCCTCAGGCTGGTCTGTCATTGGTGGCTGACCTTCAAAAAGGGTCATCATTGCAGAACTAAAGTTTCATCCAGCGCCACTAATGGACAAGATCAACACAGCAGCACTATAAAAATTGCATCATCGACTTTGATCAGAATCACTTGGTGAGTATACAATATATTTACAGTATCGTCTAGTAATTCAGGTAGTATTTTATTAAGTTATTATTTATTTTTAAAATAGCAAAATGAATATTTATTTATTAGTAAAACCTTATGCTAACATGTTTTTATTTAAATAAATTATAAATTTGTGGATGCCTGTACCTCATCCCAATCCACTCCATAATACAATGGATTGATTTTGCGCTGATCTCGTTTATGCCGCCTCCTCAGCGTAAAATCAGGGCTGCATGTATATATATATATATACTAGAAGTAGTCGATAGCTTCTGCTACCTAGGCGACCAAATTAGTAGTGGAGGTGGGTGTACCGAAAGCATAGTAGCCAGAGTAAGAACGGGATGGAAGAAGTTCAGGGAG
>JAOPJM010001604.1:29674602-29697668 GCA_027124095.1 Muusoctopus leioderma
GGGGTCGATAAAATAAAGTACCAGTCAAGTACTGGGGATTGTTGGCCTTGTGCCTAAATTAGAAACAATTATGTTGTGCACCTATTAAAACACAGTTATTCTCACTAGCCTAGTTTAGTTTGTTATAAATACAAAGTAAAGAGGGAACAACTATGAATAATAGGGTTGAATATTTTAACTACTTTCACTTACTGAAAATAGCTCTTGATCTCATAAAATGTATGTCTTAGTTCTGAATTCCATGTTCTCAGAAAGATATTCTTTCTTGATGGATTATTGGAAGTAATTCATGTAATTCTACTAACACTGAAGCTTTGTAGAATTAATTGTACTGCTCAAATATAGGAGAAAACGAATGCAGTGGATTTTAACTTAAGACCCTTGTCTTAGGAGCTCAATGCCTTACCCACATATGAATCCAGAGAGAGAGAGAGAGCAGAATTGTTTAATGGCCATTAAGGGTAAAATATTCCTATAAATTTGTGTGTGCATTTATGCATACTCTGGCTGTCCTCGTTTTCTGTTTAAAGCCCAGAAAGTCTACTTGCTGATCACATGTTCTCAATAGTTTGGGGTTCACCCAAATGGGTTAACAAGGAAGTGCTTACATTGTTGCTCAATCTGCTAGAAATAACAGCTAAATCAGCCACATATCACACTCGACCATTTTAAAATTTACGAGGCCACACTAGGTAATATATTCCTCCCTACACTATATCTGAAATGAAAAAAAATGACAGGATTGTCAAGGCTAGAAAGCCTTTGATTATATGTCTGCTCGATAAAGGCTGACCTGTAACTAAACAAAAACCAACAACTTTTGGATTTTAGTTCAAAATTATTTCAAAGAGATGTAATAATTATTTCAAAGGGATACATTTTTGACAGTGTTATTTTCAAGCAACTTAATTTTTCTTTATTAAGACACAACGACAATTTCTTGTAGAAGATGAAAACAATCAATTATAACAACCCTTCTGTATTTCTGTTACTTATTGTGTTCACTCTGGAATGAGGAAAGGCCAAGTTGATTCTTGTGAGATATGAATTCAGAATCTAGAATGCGTAACTAAATACTGCAGGGAATTTACTTCAGTGTTCAACCATTATTATCAACTCTCAAGTCAAAGAGAAAGCTTCTACAAGCCAAAAGGAGACTTACATGGTTGATTGATCTGCTACAAATAGCAGCCAAATCTGTCTCAAATTACACCTTACTGACTTGAAAAGAGGAATTATTAGATAGTGTTTTCCAAAGTACACAATGCCTGAAAAAATATTGCGAAGGTCATGGCTGGAATCCTTTGATCATAGGTCTGCTCAATCAGAGCCAATTTAGAGTGAAACAACAACTCTATGCCCCAACAGAGAAAGGAAATGTTAATCAAATATTGAATAGAAATTAAATTTCATAGCAAATAATATGTTCAATCATTTCCAAGGCTCTTTGCATATTATTCAAAAATATGAATTCCTCACATTGGGACAAGGCCACACGTAGTACGGGAAGGGATCAGTAAGTTAAATTAACACTAGTATATGACTGGTACTAATGTTATTGATTTCAGAGAGATGAAAACAAAATCATAACTAGTGTGATTTGAAACCAGACCAGAGCATAAAGAGATATAACTAAATACAGCAAGCCATTTTGCATACTGCACTACCATTTATGTTACTCTACTGTTTAGAAATATTAATAATTTAATTGTAGTCAGTGCGAACAAAATATTCTTGCAAAAGAATTATGAATGACAACATTTCTTAGCTGGAAACTTAGACATTTATTTGCAGTAAGAATATATTCAGTACAAAGAAATAAGAAAATGAAAAGAATCTTAAGATACAGAGACTTCATATATAGTTTGATAATGGTGAATCAAATGACAAAGTATTCGTGTTTTACTGTACGATGTGCAATTTCAGCCAACCTGTCTTCAAATTATATTCTTTTCTTCTTCAGACACAAAATCTTATATGTCACTCCAATTTGTTTTTTTTTTTACTGGTTAGTTAGGAGGGAAGGGCAGTGCCTATGGCCCTTTTTCAGGGTCTCCAAGTCTGGTGGGACAAAAGGAGGAAGGTATCCTCAGACCGGAGAGCTGGCCCAAATGCTTGCGAGAGAATTGACTGTGTTAAAGGCACCCAAGGGCCAGGTGGTGGTGTTAAACTGTGTGACAGATTAAGTCTACCACGTAAGTAGACCACACAGTAGGATTTGAGCTCAAAATGCAAAGAGCCAGAAAACAATTCCACATCTGACACTCTAAATAATTCTACTAGTCCACCACCACAAGACTAGTACTTTATTTATCTACCACAAAAAGTATGAAAGGTAAAGTTGACCTTAGAGGGATATTTGAACTCAGAGCACAGTGAGCTGGAATGAATACCACAAGGCAGTATATCTGACACTCTAATAACTCTGCCAATTCACTGCCATATATCAGAGACAAAGAAATGCACTCCAATGCAGGTTGTTAAACTATCCCAGATAAACTTTCTTAAAATCTTCGGTACCCATTACCAATAATCAGAGGAAGTCAGGTATATAGAATAATGTGTTCTGTTCTGGACCAATGAAATATCGTCAAAGAATGGGAATTAATGTTCCCTGAGAAAGTACTTTTACAATTAGTTTCAGCAGGTTCATATATGAAACAAATTCTCTTCTAGTCTTTTATACCTGAAAACTGGTTCTCAATTACATCATCTGTTTATGCGACTAAATATGTCTGCAGTTTCTCCAGACCAGGAAACATCTGGTTAAAATACTATTTGTAAGGTATTTCTACAATGGTGATCTAAACAACTTTGTCACTAAGACAGTACACCAGTGCACATCACACTCAAGACAATATACTCAAGGGAGCTTCTACGTAATCACTCGATCTGCTAGAAATAGCAGTCTAATTTCCTTCAAATCACACCCTACCATCTGATATAAGAATGAGACACATTAGATAATGTAGTCCTACATACTACTAAAAATACTAAATGGTCATGGCTGGAACACCTTTAGTCCTAGGTCTACTCAATCAGAGTTAACTTGAAGCAAAAACACAACAACAACAACACCTTTTAGCTGCAAAATAATTACAGAAAATGTTTAAAATTATGATGGAGTACTTAATCAAAGAATGAGCACCAGTATTTACAAAATAATTAGCTTCAAGTATTCGAGTTATTTTGCAAACCTTTTCCAAAAATATAGTTACTTAAAATTTGAAAAAAAAAAAAAAAATTAAATTAATAAATTTATAGAGCCAGATGTAAAAAGATTAACACTAAAACCAAATCAAACGAAAGGGTGAAGGATTTCTTTTGTTTCACACCAATAAATTGTTATAATTCATCAGTAATATTTCTTATTGATATTTAGTCCCATTAATTATTCATTATTGAAATTGCATTATTGTCTGCTTATTTTAAGAGTTAGCTAGATTATGTTTCTTCATTTATTTAATTCCAATTCGATTTTAAATAAATACTGTTTGTTTTTTTATGTTCTTTATATTATTATAAATATTTTGTTGTTTTTGCACACACACCTCTCCCCCTCACTATTTTGTTACAATGAATGTCTTTGCTTAATTATTTAACAAACATTTTCATGATGCCCATCGATTTTGTCTCCTAGTGTGTGTATTTTGTATTTAGAAGTATAATCACTTTGTGGTTAAGATGTTAAAATAAAGAATTGTGAGTTACAGATTATTTAAACTGAAACAAGCTTCATTAAACTTTCTTGCTCTGCTTGACCCAGCTAAATTGTCTTAATTGTAGAAGAAGTGAAATGAATTCGTAGACAGGCAGTGAATTGGCAGAGTCATTAGCACATTGAACAGAATGCCTTGCAGTATTTATTCCAGCTCACTGCACTCCGAGTTCAAATGCCACTGAGATCAATTTTGCCTTTCATCCTCTTGGGCTAGATAAAAATGTATCATTCTAGGTTGGTGAACTAGCGAATCATAAGTGTGTCGGGCAGGATGGGATGCTTTGTGGTATTTGTTTCCTGCTCTTTGCTTTCTGAGTTCAAATACCACCATGGCCTACTTGGGTGGTAGACTTAATCCGTTGCTCAGTTTAACACCACCACTTGACCCTTGGGTGCCTTTATTGGAGTCCATTCTGTTGCAAGAATATAGGCCAGGTCTCTCCCCCAGGTCTCTCCCCCAGTTTCAGAGGCCCTGAAAATAACAAGGGGTGATGTGAAAAACAGATCATTCTCCAAACGATTTTTAACACAAAACAAAAGTCTATAGGGAGAAGTTGTTCTCCGATGTGCACAATGATGAATGATAAGGATTTTTAATTAACCGATGTGATATTTGGTAGACAGAAGAAGCATGTCATATATATAATATATATATATATATATATATATATATGTATATATATATGTATGTATGTGTGAGTGTGTGTGTGTGTCATCGCTTGACGCTGTTTATTGCTGAAACCGACCGGTGACATTTGTTTATGTCTCTAATAACCAGATGCCCGGCCGTTCAGTGATTCAGTGTTGTGATTCCCATACTGAATCAGTATGGTTGGTGACAGGAAGGGCATCCGAACGTAAAATGCTGCCTCAAGAAAATCTCCGTCCAACCCATGCTAGCATGGAAATACGGACATAGAAATGATGATGATGATGATGATTCAAGGCTCTCATTGGTCTTTCTGAAAACTGTTGAAGAATAGCACAACAAAATAATGTGTATACACAAACACACACAAATTATACTATTGAAACATATATGAAGATACTATTGAAACATATATGAAGATATTTCTAAAATTTTGAAACTTGGTTTGGTAATGATATTAATTAAATTATTAGTAACTATGTAGAGACATTTTAAAAGCTATGGATGAATTATTTCAAGTTAATTACATGAAAATGAAATATAGCTGCACATGTCAAACCATTGTAAGGACATTAAACATTTAATGCTATGTACTTTATCAAAGAGTACTCAACTATTACGGAGTTTCTACATAGTTCCTAATCTCTCTTAAACTCCTTATCATCCTTAAAATGGAGACCATGTTTTAATTCTTCGATCTTACAAGAGCATGCTCCACAACAAAGATGTTGATAACTGTGGCTTGAACACTGAACATCATAGGCTATCCATCCATCATCGATGATAATTGTCCATATGAAATGTCCTTAGTCGAATCTGTAGTGAATTGATCTCCTCCATTGGCATCTGACCTCAGCTGCAAGCATTGATGTCCCGTCTCTTCATGTTACATTTAACCATATCCTTGTATTTCAGTTGGTGTTTACCCCTGATTTCTCATACCACTTCATTCTTTGGATGTGCTCAAACCAGCAGTAGTTTTGCTGCACTAATATCACTTCCATGCTAGGGTGCTTGACTTTCTCTAGAACAGGTGTTCTCTGTGGGCCTTGAACCTTTTCTAAAACATTTTAAAATTTAATTAAATTCCTTTTCATGTATAAAAGAACATCAAATCTTCTCAAAAAATTCATCTTTTGGACATTAATTTGAGGAGGCAGATGACTGCTGCAATTTACATTCAAAAATTTACTGAGGTCAATGAGAGACCACAGTCTTCACACTGATGCATGTTTCTTTCTGAGAACCATTAACTACTGTTAAACTGACTGTGTATAAATATATATAAACGCTTTATGCAGATTTTTATATAACCTTTTACTTGCAGAGTAAATATTTGAAATTTATTGGCCTCAAGGGCAAATTTTTGTATGTAAGATATGATATAATATACGTGGGCTATGGGAAAATGTAAAAAAAAAAATCAAACGTAGGTCATGGGTAAATATAAAAAATCAAAAGTGGGCCATTACAAAAAGAAGTTGCTGATCCCTGCTTTAGGATAATGGTGTTCTTGACCTTGTCTTTCCATGTGATGTTCAGGTGTTTAAAACTGACAAATAAAACATCTGCATATTCATGATGCTGGACTGATGAGTTGTTCCTAAGTCTTTGTTCAGTAACTCTGCACCAGGTCTCAACTCAAGTAGTTCTGTCTAGGGCTGTTTAACAACAACACTCAACAAGTAATGATTGGAAAGTAAAACTGCTGCGATATTCACAATCATTTTATAGTCCAATACTTTTAGAATCAAAATCAACAAAGATTAATAAAAATAAAAATAAATCTTTTTTGATTACTCTTCTTTCCAGTGGGGAAAAGGATCTGGAATCTCATTTCATTGCATAAGTAATTTTTACAAATTATCATTATATTTCAACATGATGAGAGCTGAAAAAAAACATTTATCTTAACCAGATAGAGAAAAAGTGGTATGAGGATTTTAAAACTGGCTTTAGAGAATTGAGGTTAATAAAAACAGGACAAATTGAAAAGTGATAATATTCCGGATCCTGCAATCAATCCTAAATCAAAATATTTTGGCTGTGGACTTAGTGATAGCTAAAGGGTGTGAAATGTTTAGGGATCTGTCACCTCTGTTGGCAACAGGGGAAGCTTCTATGCAGTTGCTTGACCTGCTAGAAACAGCAGTCAAATTTCCCTCAATTCATACCCTACCATCTTAAAAAAGGAAGGACACATTGAACAATGTAGGATGGTCATGGCAGGAATGCCTCACATCATAGGTTTGCTTGATCAGAGTTGACTTGGGGCTAAACAACAAAGGGGATCTGTATGAAAGGCAGACTATAAAGCCTGCGTAAGAAGAGTGACCTGGCATGGTAGTGAGACATGCGCATACAGAAAACAAAAGATGCTGAGGGGAGAAATGAGGTATGATCTGTTGAATCATCAGTCATCATCATCATTCCATGCTGGCATGAGTTGGATGATTTTTTGTTTTTGGAGCAGTATTCTACAGCCGGATGCCCGTCCTGTTGCTAACCCTTACTTTATCTTTTAAGTAATGTAGTTTTTCCACCGATCTTGAACAGTCGACCTACTAAGCTGCCTATTGTTTTACAAGGAATGTAAACAATGAAGACTGTGGAGACAAATGCACATATATATATACATATGACAGGCTTCTGTTCAGTTTCCATCTATCAATTTCACTCATGAGGCATTGGTCAGCCCAAGGATATAGTAGAAAACACTTGCTCAAGGTGCCACACAGTGAGATAGATCCAAGAACCATGTTACGAAGCGAACTTCTTAACTACACAGCTATGCTGTGAAATATTAAATTGTATGAAAGGAAGTGCAAAGTGGGTGGGCATCAGCCAATGTATACTGGAGAAACAACTGCCCTGGTATTGACATGATGCAAATGAATGATGAGTGCTAGGTTAAAAACTACTGTATAACAACAGTTTCAGTTTCAATTTAGTTTATTCTCAAAAAAGAAAACAATTACAGTAAATTAAGTCATACAAAATAATGCATTTTGGATGCCTAGAGATGGCATTAAATTTCTTCTTTTTTTTACTGCTTAGTCTAGAGGGAAGGCAGTGCCCATCACCCTTTTTTTTAGGGCCTCCGAGACTGGTGGGAGGGAAGCAGGGAAGGTATCCTCAGACCGGAGAGCCGGCCTGAATGCTTGCAATAAAGTGGACTCTGTAAAAGGCACCAAACGGCCAGGTGGTGGTGTCAAACCAGGCAACAGATTAAGTCTACCACCCAAGTTGGCCACGGTGGGATTTGAACTCAGAATGCAGAGGACCGGAACAAATACCATGAGGCATCATCTCGTTCGACGTTCTAACAATTCCGCCAGTCCACCACCCTAGACTGGTACTTAATTTATCTACCCCGAAAGGATGAAAGGAAAGGTTGACCTGGGCGGGATTTCTGACAAAAATGTATTTCTTAAATTAAAAAATAGTAACATGTATTATTTGGATATATGATCATGAAGGTAGTGCTGTTTCCAGTGACATATTTCCTACATAAAATACAATAAATTAGATAATCCAGTTAATGTATTTTATCCATTAATGGGATTTATAACATATCACTAACCATTGTATTTCATAAAGGGAGTTAGATTTACTTTATCCAACTCGATACAAAATTTATCAACAGCATGGAAAATAGACATTAAAACATCTATGCAACAGTGATTTATATAAAATTCTGCCAAAGCAGATTTCTTTTGGCATGTCAATTTTGTGCATGAGATATTATACTCATGTGAATCACCACCAATATATCACCGGTACTTATTTTCTTCACTATAGAATCTGGATTGTGTCATATCAATTAGTCAAATTTTTTAAAGTATATTACAAATGGAACCAACTAAGAAATATATGAATGTCCTGTATGACAGTTCCACAGCACCACATCATCAAATTGATATCAATCATTGAACTATATAAAATGAATCACTGAACTATTTTTGTGTGAAAACGTCAAGCATTTTCGTTTCTTACCTGTAAATTTCATAGTAAATAAGCTGCAAAAAAACTGTTTTTAAGCATTTTCTGCTCAATCTTTACAGGACTTTGAAATTTTTTTACAGTGTGTTAAGAGTTAAATTATAATTGGTATGTAGTTGAGTGGGGAAGTATCCAGAATATCTTGGTTACCAGAAGCCAAGATACAGTGGAACACCAAATTGGATCCACTGACAAGGAAAACTGCCTGGCTTGAAGAGAATTGCATCTGTAATATGGAAATGCAATAGGTTGTTATTCAGCCTCTGATCAAAGAAATTCCAGTTATAACCACCCTGTCATTTCTTTTTCAGGCATAATGTCTCTAGGTTTGCATTCTCCAATGTGTACTTACATTTTTTTAGATGATAGGGTGTTATTTGGGGGAGATTTAGCTGCTATTTCTAGCAGGATATGCAACTATGTAGAGGCTCCTCATTTACTTGAATGCATTTTTTTCCTCTATGTTATGAGTTCAAATTTCAATTGGATTTACTTTATATTTCTCTAGAATCAAGAATAAGCATGGCTTTGTGACTAGTCAAAAGAAATTAATATGTTACATCATTGAATAGTTGGAGTACCACTGAAGATTTCTTTATGTAGTATGTCTAAAGCAAGTCAATCAAAAGAAAGCCTTTTTCAGTCTCAAATCCATGGGAAGATTTGAACTCTGTACTGCAAGCTAACAAAATACTTATCCATTATACAATTTGTAATGCTCATGGTTTTGGGCTCTGTCTCTCATAGTAATAACAGCTAGATGTACTGGGTAATTCAGAGTTAAATGTTCTGGTCATAGGTACAGTGCGGTGCCAGCAGTAGGATATATATATATATATATATATAGTTGACCCTTACTATAATCAATGGGCTGTTACTGCATTGACTCAGCTAACTGGGACACCTGTGCTCCATAAATATTTATTTATAAAGATAACCACTAGGACATGAATTAGTACCTATTTTCCAACCCAAAATTGAAGCAACTAAAACAGCAAACCAAAGGGATGTCACAGGTTCATAACAGATTGCATTTAAAAGATTTTGAGTGCATACTTAGTAATTATATAAACTGGGCAGGCTAGTAAGATACCATTGAAAATCAATGAAACAAAATGATAAATACTTTGTTTAACCCTTTCGTTACCATATTTTTAATGAAATACACTGCCTATGATTTTCAAAATAATCAAGAATTTGGAGGGATTTAGAACTAACTTTCTCGTTATTAAGTTGGTGTTTGGAACATAACTTAACAAAAAGTCCTTACATAAAATTATAATGGAAGGTTTAAATATAAATATGAACACTTTTAAACAAGCGGTTTTTATCATAGAATCAAGGGCAGTTTCAGGCAGGTTGGTATCAAAAGGGTTAAATAAGTTAGCCATGTAAATCTAGAATGTTCTGGAATGTTCTGGTTTGATCTTGTACAGTACGGAATACTGAAATATTGGTTAAATTTAATGGTAAATTATGTAAATTATGTGAATATTACATTGTAAGAATTATGTACAGAAAACAGTAATAGCAAGTGAATTTATGTTATAATTATTGTTCATTTTGTGATGGAGAGAGTGAGGTTCCAGGTATCACTGGTATAATATGTGATAGCTCTAATATATTCTTTGTTACTATAAGATTGTTGTTTCTTTGTGTTAACCAAATGTGTTACTTCTAAATATGTCAGGTGTGTTCCTGTATTATTTGGTTCTCTTTATTATGAATGTTGTAGAGCTATTGTTGGTAATTCTTAATAGTTTCAATATTATGTATCCTATGTTATGTTATGTTATTGTTGTTGTTGTTACTGCTGTTGTTGTTGTTGTTGCTACTGCTGTTGTTGTTGATCTTGTTGTTGTTGTTGTTTAGCCACAGCTCAGCTCTTATCAAGCAGATATGATCAAAGGCATTTCAGCAACATCTATCCCATCTTTTTTAACAGGCACAATGTATCTCGGGCTACATTATCCAATGTGTCCTCCCTTTTTTAAAGATGTCAGGGTATGATTTAAGTTATATTCTGCTGCTATTTCTAGCAGGTCGAACGATCACGTAGAGGCTTGCTTGTTTTTATTCAGTGCGATGGTTGGCTTTATCTGATCTTCATTGGTGCTGTGATAATAAGTTGGTGGATTTGGTAGGTATTATATTTTAGTATATTTGGAGCCATGTTTCTAGGTGATTAGTGTAGGATTATAGCTGTTCAGATCACATATATGGAGATAATAAATATAATGAGGTTGAGAAATTTGCTTGAAGGTGATATAAATTTAGATATGGATATCCACAAAGATTCAGTTATCAGCCTCCTTTATTTGCATTCATGAAGCCATAATAATATTTTGGTTTTTTGTAGAAACTTCTGTATACATATAAGCTGGCTTCCATTGAAACTTTGATCAAGAAGTTATGAAATAATTTTAAAATTTTGGAATAGAGAGCGCTATGTCTAAAAGACTGAATATATGATTATAAGCATTATTAAGATACAAATTCACACTCTCAGATCACGTTTGCTCTCAAAATGATGGAGACTCTGTAGAGTAGAGAGGACTCTTTAGCCAATGTATCCTTTCTAGTGTTGGTGCCACGATAAAATGCACCCAGTACACTCTGTAAAGTGGTCAACAATTGAACGGAGAAAATGTAGGGTAGAGAGGGCTCTTTAGTTGTGCCATAAGCATGACAACTTTTCTAGTGTTGGTGCCACGATAAAATGCACTCAGTACACTCTGTAAAGTGGATAGGAAGGACATCCAGCTGCAGAAACTAAGCCAAATGATGCATATGAGCGAGACGTGGGCTGCCGACCCGTGTAGGAGAGTGGTGACTCCAATCAGGAATCAACCTGGGCCGAAATCACCCGTCCAACCCATACCAGTATGGAAAACGGACGTAAAACGAGGATGATGAATAGCCAATACTTGAAGCAATGTGTTTTTCATATGCTGACTGCTCATCATTTATAGCTCAGAATATCTATTAATTTCTCACTCCACAACTTCAAATGGTGAGATCAAACTAAAATGTCAGTTGCCAGTGATAAATAAAGAGCTTAAATAGGATGACAAGCAATATTGTAGGTGATATGATTATTATGAATATTAATTTTTAAAAATGATTTAGACTGAAATTTTTGTCTCAATCCTGTCACAGAAGATAAGTTAAATATTTCCAGATTAAGTAGAAATACTAGTAAATAAATTATAAACAAAAATGTGAAAATATAAGTGAAATTGTACATGCAGTGCAACCAATTTGAATATGTAAAGTGACAAAATACTAATTTTTTGAAGGCCGTTTTACATTTATTTGACCATGTTATGGGTGGGATAGTTTATTTGTTGGAACAATTGTTTTTACAGATGGATTACTCAACTGTGAAGTATGAACCTGTACTTTGACAGTTAGGTAAAGTGGAGTTAAATGAGTGATATTACATTCCCCACCAAAAATATGTAATTTAAAGAGCATTATTATATCAAAATAAAAGTGGAAAATAACATACAAAATAACTGCCGAACTCTCTTGGCACCAGTTCCAACAAAGATCTCATCAAATTCTGATCCGGATGCATGGAAAAAAGGGACACCAGCTTCTCCTAAAAATACAATTGAAAGTTATTAAAATAATAAGGACATAAAATATTGCTGAGAATAATGTTAAAGTACGGTAGACTAAATCAGAAATGTAAAATACTCTGTGTAAAGTGAATTCAAATATTTCTGAAAACCTAACAATCAAAGCTGAACATTTAGACAAAATAAATAACTACAACTTGCAATTTAAATTTAATTTTGAATTTAAAAATAAATAATATATAAATTGACCTCACTGAGTCAGTACTCTAATAGGTTCCCTACTGCTCACCTTCTTAACATATCTCAAAAGAAAAAAAAACAAAAAATACATTTATATAATGAGGTACAGCCATGTGGTTCTGAGTTCAATCCAACTGCATGGCACCTTAGGCAAGTGTCTTCTGCCATAGACTCGGGTCGGCTGAAAGACTTGGGAGTGAAATTTGGTAGATGAAAACTGTGCAGAAGCCTGTTGGATGTATATGTGTGTGTGTGTGTGTGTGTATCAGTATGAGACAAACAAAATCAGTGTGTCGGAGAAAAATACGTTGCAGTATTTACTTCCATCCGAGTTATGTTCCTTGATGCCAAGGTCGAATAGCCTTTTATCTCTAACAAGATTAATATAATAAGTACTAGATAAAGTACTGGGGCCGATATACTTGACTTAAACACTTGTAGGAGGTGCCCCTGCAGTCCAATGACTGAAACCAGAAATAATTGTGAATAAAACAGCTCCATTGAATAGTAATGTGTTTCATGAAGTAAGTTCAATTGTTAAGAGAAAAATAAACTTGAATCTATGCAGGCATTGCAATCATGTTTATATATAAATACTTATTTTAATTTTTTGCACAGCACATTTATTTTAGAAACCATGCCAAATAAAACATGAGCGAGACGTGGTCCCCCGACCCGTCTAGGAGAGCGGTGACCCCAATTTGAATCGCTGCGGGCCAAAATCACTTGTCCAACCCATGCCAGCATGGAAAACAGACGTAAAATGATGATGATGATGATAATGTTATATATCAAATGTGGAAATATAAATGCAGTACAATTTAGAAACAACAGTTTAAACAATAAACTAATTTAATAAATACGTTTTAGTAACTTACCAGCAACAGCACGGGCTAATAGAGTTTTTCCAATACCAGGAGGTCCAACAAGTAAAACCCCTATAAAGAAGTAAACAGACGATAGCCATATTTTATTTAGCCGAGGACCAACTATAGATTTAGTGCATTAGTTTAAGTTATACATAATGTACCTCATTACTCATAATACTAATGATCTGCTGGATTACTGACTTCAAAAGTATGAACAAAGAATAAGTAAATATACAAGATTTTTAAATTTGTAACTATTGAAAGGAAATAAAAGAAAGAACAGAGTGAAAAATTAGCAACTAAGAAGAAAATATAGTGAAGAATAATCAAGTCAGTTTATTTTATCTTGACCAGGTGAGAAAATAAATATTTAATTATCAAAATGTAATTTAGTATTTAGTAAATGTAATTAAAATGTAAAGAATTTACCTTTAGGTAACTTAGCTCCAAGAGCTGTGAACTTGTCTGGATTTTTTAAATATTCAACAATATCTTTCAGCTCTTGCTTAGCTTCGTCAACCTAAAATATAATGACATTATTATAATATAAATGAATATACATAGTCTGTGAAGCAAAAGATTATTTAATTCATAATAAAAATAATAAAACATTGATTGATGGATATCAAACATTTGGTACACTAATAAAACACTGTGTGATATAACAATAACCCACAGAATTCGACAGTTACTTCCTTAAATTCACCACTTTTAGATAATATAATAATAATTTCTAAAATTTGGGACAAGGCCAAAAATATCAGAGGAGGAAAGTAGTTGATTTAATTGTCCCAGTACTTGAATGGTACTTATTTTATTGACCCTAGAAGGATCAAGCCAACAAGGGAGCCTCTACATGGTTGGTTGACCCACTAGAAACAGCAGCCAGATTGTCCTCAAACCACACCCTACCAACTATGTCTGTGAAAAAGACAGGATGGTCATAACTGGAATGTCTTTACCCATCAGCCAGCCTGCTCGATCAGGACTGACCTGAAACTAAACAACTACACAATAATAATCGTTAAAGTTAATTATGTTGTATTTATCAATATGTATGATTTGAACTCATTTATAAACAATTGTTTCAAGTTTCTCTATTTCACAATTCAAGTATATTTTTCTTACACTTTTCTTAAAGGGCAAAACTTTGTTGGATAGTAAAAATTATAATCAGCATGAAAGCAACTATTCTGCCAGTTCTAATTTATATGTTGAATAAAGGCATCCTGTTTTTAAAGTAACTATGCAAAGAAATTAAACAAACGTCCAAATTTGCAGACACAAAGCCAGCATAAAAAGTGTAAACATATGGGGGGGGGGGGGCACACCTTGTTTGGAACTGTTAGTAAGAAGAATTAGGACTTTAAGAGAAAGTATTCTGAAAAGCATAAAGCATATTTTAAAACAACAGATCCAATCAGGAAATGTGATGACTAGAATAAATTTTAAATAATTGTTTCTAATACTGGTGCAAGGTAAGACAAGTTTTAAATAATAAAATACACATTTCTTTTGATATTAATACAATTTTACACTGAAAATCTTAGCAGTTAATCCTTATAAATAGTGTATCAAATGAATATTTTTGCTTAGGTTTACTACTACCTTTTAATGTTGATTTCTAGCATGAGCACAAGGCCACAAATTTGAAAGGAACAGTATAATCAACTACATCAACCCAATGCTTGACTGGTACTTTACTTCATTGACCCTGGTGAGATTTGAAATCAGAATGTAACTAAATACAGCAAGGCATTTTAGCCATCGCTCTCTGCCAATCCACTACCCTTTTAATATTGGCAAAAAATGACTTTGCAGATAAATTATTGTTCACTGGTTGGAAAAAAATATCAAATTGATCTTGTTATTCAATACCTTCATCATCATTATTCTGAAGTTTTAGAAATGAAATCTTAATGAAGGAAAACAATAAAGTAGTTTATATTAAAAAAAAAAAATCCTTAGCTTTAACTAATAGATAATTATCTTTAAATAAGTCTAAAGATAATTTTTAAAAAACTTATCTTTAGAATAATTTGAAATATGGGAGTGGTACCACAACCCACTGGCTGGAACCAGTAAAAGAGTATACTTACACCTTTGACATCGTCGAATGACACAGTGATGTCTTCTGGATTAACTTCATATTGATCCCTATTAAGAACACCAAAACCACGGATACCTGCTTAACATAGAAAAATATTGGAAAACATTTTCAAGATAATTTCTCTGCTAAATAGAAATGAACAAAATAAATGGCTACAAAGAATTTCCTGCAGTAATATGTAAGTTCTATATTCTTCCCTAGAAAATATAGTATTATAATATAATATCCAATAAGCTGTGACCACAATGCTGTCTCAAAACACTGTCTCATGGCACTAACGCTCTCGGCAAAGGCATGAAGATTACTGCAATGCTTGAAAGGTTTTCGACGAGTAAAGGGACCAATTTATATATTGGCAGTGATTTTAGTCAAATAGTGGGAGTCAAAACCTATAAGTTTGATAAAAGTAGAAAGGCACCAACAATCCTAAGAGCAAAAGGTTTTTTACTGACTTCTCCAAGGCACTGCTTCTCTCCATTTCTGTACCTATCTTTCTCAGGTGCCCTTATCAAGGCAATTTATGATTGAATCAAGAATTATTTGCCAATGATTTAACTTAACTATAGAGGAAAACATGAAAACAAAGGTCACTAAAATGTCAAAGTGTTTCTATAAGGTCGAATTCATTTAAAACAAAACTACAATTTTTTAATTTTTTTTAAATCAATGACAGAAACATAGACACCAAATTCTTAGACTGTGTTTACCCTTTTCTCCATATTTACAAAGAGCATATTAATAAAATAAAATAAAAAAAAAAAACTCTTCAGAAACTCACCTCCACCAACACTTCCAAGAACCTGAATCACCTGAAGTATCACCCATAAAAGGAACAGATAGAAAAAGACACGGAAGATTCGATTCATTAAAGTACTCTTCATATCTGGCTCTCGACGCTCTCGTGCAGTATAACCTTCTGCAAAAGCAACTTTAAGCTTTTCTTGGAATTCTGGGTTTGAATCAAAGTCATCAACAATAGTTTTAAAGCGTTCAGTTTTTTTGGCAGACTTAACTGATTCTGGGAAAAGTCTTTCATAAACCTGCAATAAGAGGAGATATTTTGTAATGATTACTACTACTACTACTATATAAAGATATTGTATTAAACTAGATATTTCATGTGAACATCTTAAATACATCAACATGCTAACTATTATTTATTTTGATATTTTAAAATTTCTCATTCATTTTCTTATGTCAGCAACTTGAAATTATCATTATTTGTATTATTAATACAAAAGCAAGTGTCTAATGATACCAAAAAAAGAAATTTAAATTCTAGTGACTTTATACTTTTTCATTTATTTGGATTAATAAAAATGAGAAGTGTTCATAAATTGAATTTAGATGTTTCTTTTTATTTATAAATTAGTCAGGAGGGTCAGTACACCTGACCTTTGTAGGGCCTCCCACACTAGTGAGATTAAGGTAATTTAATCCCACACTAGTGAGATTAAGGTAATTTATAGCAGAAACAATCTCACTACTCTATACATTGCAAAAGGAAAACACCAGTGGAAGTATTAAAATCTGTGTAACACATTGGAAGAACATATAAAGTTAAAGATTCTTACTGATCGTCGGAGGTCATCTAGAGATGAGGGACCCAAACTTCCTTTACCAAGACCTGTTTTACCAACACTGCGATGTGTTTTGAACCCACGAATTGGTTGGTATGTAACTGCAAGAAAGGAATAATAATAAATTACTTTTACAAAACCTAATGTAATAAAAAATAATAATAATCTAGCATCAATTAATCATCATCCTCAATAACATATGAATGCACATTTTTCCATACTGGCATGACTGTGGTACTAATTGACACTAATCTGCAGAGATCTGTATTTCTTCTGCTGTAGGTACCTTCCATGGTAAGGTAACTGTGGTAGTAGTAATAGTGATAAGGATAACGAAGATAGGGAAGGTCAAAGTTAATGATTTTTCTCTGCTCTTTGTGTTGAAAAACAATTAACAAATACAAACCTTTCAACTCCTTTTTAATAAACTGGTTGAATGTCTGTTTAAGAACTGTTGGACCTCCAATATTTAAATTAAGCTGATTCTCAGGAAATCCTAAAATATAAGTAAAAAAATAATGATAAAGAAGCAAAGCAAATATAAAACAAAAGGAAATATCTATCTTCACATGAAGGAACTCAAATAAAACTCCTCATCAAAGGACATTTACATAATAAAAAATAAAATTACTCAAAATAATAATTTAGTTAAATGACTAGCTGGACGAATAGCGATGGTTCCTATTAAAAAACATAATATATCTTTTGAAAGGGAGTCCAATAAAAATAAAGAATGAATGAAGAATTTTTTGCTCCAAGATGCAAAACAAATAACTATTGAATGGTCTAGATGATCATAATCAACATAACATGAAGGCAACTTAGTTATATTCAGAATGGATTCTCCAATTTAACAAGAGACATAACTTATAAAGATGTGTATATGTATATATAACACGTTTATGTACACCTAAACGTGTAATGTCACTCACTGAAACACCAGTGTCTGGCAGTCCAATGACGTCATTTGGAGCATGATGTGTTTTTTTTAACACAGAAAGTCTGTAGGGAGAAGTTGTTCTCTGAGACGAAACCCACAGCGAGTGCCGTTACACGTTTAGGTGTACATAAACATGTTATATATACATATACACATCTTTATTTTAATCTCCACTGTTTCGTGTGCTTATACTATTTTAAGCTCAACCTGGCAAGCTTCTGCACACATCAGTAAATGTTTTGTTTACTAATACTATATAGGAACAGAAATTCCTAGCTAGCTCCAAATGACCGGCTTGGTGTCTATCACTGAAGAGACGATAATTACGCCGAAACACTGGTGACTGGCAGTCCAATGACGTCATTTGGTGCATGATGTGATGTTTTAACACAGAAAGTCTGTAGGGAGAAGTTGTTCTCTGAGACAAACCCCACAGCGAGTGCCGTTACACATTTAAGTGTACATAAGATATTATATATACATGTACACATCTTTATTTTGATCTCCGCTGTTTCGTGTGCTTATACTATTTTATATCATTATAATTTAGATGTGCAGGTAATAAATAAACAGAAGAGCTGATAAATGTAAGTAAACATGTTTAAAGACTGAAACATTTACAGGTGTTGTACCACAACTTTGCTTGCTTTAGTCTGCTTGGCTGACAACAGGTTCTACTCTTACTTATTGGTTGAACGGTTACCAGTAGAAAGGGTATCCATCTGTAAAAACAACCATCCTATCCACACTAGCATGGAAAAATTAATGAAAAACAATTATAAGAAAAAGAAAAAAGTCAGTAGATGTCTCTAAAAGATAACAGATCCTAAGAAAATGAGGAGAAAGGCGCTGTGACCTAGCAGGTTTGAATTGTATTTAGTAATGTATAATTCTTCTTTTTACAGTTTAAATAGAATTGTGATGTCAAATATATTTGTGCAAAAAGATGAATAAATGTAGATTAGATAGTAAACTAATCTTAAAATGTTGTAAGAACTAAAAAATGTGTTGGTGGAGAAATCAAGTTTTGTAACATACTATTATAACAAATATGTTCATAAACCAGGAGTTGGTTTGTCAAACACAGTAGTTGTGTCTTGCAGAAGATCAGAGGTGAAGTATTTTCTGGTTTTAATGAGGAAACCTAGTGTAGTGAGTCTGGTGTGTACTTATTCAATCACTCTTTTTAACTGCATAGTTTAGCTCACTCATTGAGCTGAACTAGCATGCTAAATAGCATGGTTCATGTGACCACAGGGCTCGATCACATGACACAGCAAGTATGTTAAACTTCTTACAACAGGAATGTTGTATCTCCTCTCCCTTCTTTTATTAGTGCATTTGACTGCTGGTATCTCTTGTTTACAAACTCATGCTGATTGGGCATGGACTAGTTTGCAAATTCATGGGGACTGGGCATGGATTAGTTTTCAAATCAATCTAGAGATGTAGAAGCCAGCTGCACTCATTGTAGAAGCCAGCTGCATTCAATGTAGAAACCAGCTGCACTCATTGTAGAAACCAGCTGCACTCATTGTAGAAGCCAGCTGCACTCATTGTAGAAGCCAGCTGCACTCATTGTAGAAACCAGCTGCACTCATTGTATCCCAGGATGATAGGGTGTAACTCCTCAATGTCCATTGCTCCAAACAGTCCTCAAAATCCCACGAAAGTAATGATGACTCGATTTCCCTGCAAAACGATACCTGAATTTCATACCCTTGTGAAATGAATGATTTCTTTTCAAAAGTTCTGGATAGAGAAATTTGCTAAAAGTAATATTTCCAGAGGCATTAAAATAACTTTAAACATAACTTGAAAGAACAACAAAGATAGTTCAAATTGGAATTCTGGAGACTACCTGCCTAATAAATGTACACAATATATGTATGCATGCATACATACATGTGAATGGTATAAGTTTCCGAACAAATATAGTTATACCAATTATAGTTTTAAACTCAATGAAACAAAGATGAAAAAATGTCTTAATTCCTAATCCTTTTTTACCCTAAATTTTCAAGCTTAAAAAAAAAGAATCTAGAGAAATATATAAACAAAACTGAAAATATATCTTTGTTAAAAGACAATATCCTGGCAAGCTCATCAAAAACATTATTCTTGACCCTTTCCTTCCCACAAAAAAGGTTACGTTCGAGTTTTGTAGTATGCTAACAGCTTTGCAATATTCAAAACCAAGGTTGTAGAAATATCTTACTCTAGTCATACCCAACAGTGAAGTTGTGTTGCTGTTTACATTGGTGAGAGGTGGTTGAGTGCCATTTACAAACATATTCTTGTTAGTAGAGTCATCAATGTTTAATAATGTCGGCAGTATGCATGAAGTTATCAACATTTCAGTATTTGGTTGTTTAAATTCTAGTTACTTACAACAGCGAGAATTACAACTACACCTTTTCAGGGTCAAATTAAAATAAACTGAAAGCAAATTAAAATAGTTTCGAAACAAATTAAGATAATCTCGAAACAAATTAAAATAACCTCGAAGTACTAAGCCATCAGCATATAGGAGTTTGCATGGGCAGCCAGTCTTAAACTCCTGTTATGGCCCCCTACCTGTATGCTAAATTTATTGCTGAATTCATTGCTAACTGCACCTCTATACAAGCCATTCATCTACCCATAGTTTCCTTAACACCCCCCAGATCTCAGTGCGTGGTGCCCTGTCAAAGGCCTTCTCCAGATCAACAAAAGATAAGTATAACGGCTTACTTCTAACTGAGAACTTCTGCGGTTGTCTCACTATGAAGAAGTCATCAGTAATATATTATTAGAAGCTGGAGCTCTTGATTTTCACATTATCAATTATTTGTTTGAATAATCACTAACATGAAACTAAGAGTTATGATTCAAGAAGTTTCAGCTTCTAATAAAATATACACTCTTCTTTATGTATTGGGTACTTTCTTCCTTGTTTGTAAACACAAATGTTTACCAATTCACTCACATGCACATACACACAATGTTGCTATATGCGACCCTTTAGGCAAAAAAACAAAAACAAATCTATACACACACAGATATACATACACATGCAGACAGATGTACAGATTATAACTTTATGGTTATATGTAAGTAAACATGAGAAAGCATAATTTATAGCTGAACTTTGCTAAATGACACGAGGAGCATAAAATTGTAAACATTTTCAAAGCTTCAAGATAGGTGTAGAAAAAAATGATGATTAAACATAAAAATTCATAAACAGAGGTTATGTCAAAGATAAACTTACCAGATTTATTCTCAAAGAAAGTCTGGGCAGAAATGTATGTTTCTAACCATTTGAGTGGGTCGCTCATCTTTCCTTGTGTAGCTAGGGAACCTAGTACAGGTGTTAGGTCAGCTAAGGTAACATCAGCAGGTATATCTTTGAAGCCATGATTTTTTACAGAGGGTTTCTCCTGCAATATCCCAAAAGACGGGGTTATTAAGATCATCTTAAATGTCAGAATATAATAAACAAAGAGTGTTTGAATAGAATAAACAGTTCTTCAAAATTTATGTAGATAATAATATGAAATTGAGGAAGGGGAAACAATTCTAACCACATATTGTACTGTCTGTGAATATCCCTTTGCAGTCATCTAAGGTCATTGGGGCCAGTGTTATCTTTTGTTACTGTAGCATTAAGGATATTAGAGAGAAACCTCAATCATGGATAGATAATACAAGTCTATCCATGGTAACTTTTTTTATTTTTTTTTTACAAAAGAATTGAACTTAGCACTGCAGCTTTTGTTTATATTGCCCTGTGGTTCCTACATTGAACTAATTGGGTTTGGTGTCAATAACATTACAGACAGCACCAGTGATAAAATATGAACTGCCAACTTCTCAGTTGGTTATCTGTTACTTTAATGATTCAACTGTCTACACTCACACTAATTTACCCTACATATATATTTATCTAACAAGAGAGAGAGAGAGGGGGGGAGAGAGGGAGGAGGTGGAAATGAGTTAAAGAGAGAAAGCAATGAGAAATAGAAATGTTTCATAGGCAGATCCAGGTGAGATATCCTTCAAATATACATTAAAGTATATAATTTGAACACAAATTAAACATTTCTCTCAATGGTGTAGTAGATATTAGATATGTTTCAAAGTCATTATGCACATAGGTAAAAACCTGCTAATAGCAGACTAGATACATGCCACTTGATACAATATGGCCATTTAATATGACTGAAGACACTATCTACAGCTAGATGGATTTGGTTATGAAAGTTAAGTGTCTTTGTCAGGGTCATAGTACTGAGGTCATCATCATCAACATGGAGAGGAATGATTGGGCTATGTAGGATATTGGAGACATAGTAGCAGTGACATGAGCAGTGACAGGTGTATCAGGTGCAGGGAGTATGCAGCCAGCTAGTTCAGAGGAATAGAGGCTGTTATAGTAGTGGCATAAGAGGCTGAGAGCACTGTTTCATATATGTGAGCAGTACTCCAATAATGGCCATTAATGGGTTACTTGAGCTTTGAAGAGGGTCAGCAACTGAGCAGGTTTAAAGTATTTTCTACCCCTCAAAATATAGCATAGTTTCAGGGAAGCAGTTTTGGCAATATTATATATATATATATATGAAGACATGGGACGAAGTGGTGATGGCTGACCTCAAGAAGCTGAACCTCACAAAGGAGATGACTAAAGGCCGTGATGTTTGGCGAGATGCAATATGGCGGAGGACACACCCTCGGTGCAAGCTTGGCATGGACCTCCCACCCAATATGCTCCTGTCAAGTACCTCACTATCATCAGCTCCCTCTGATTCTACCACCCCTTGTACTGTTACACTCTAGATGATGACATTTGTCCTGTACCCCCCTCCCCTCCCTCATCTTCACCCGTTATCATTGCCAGTTCTACCCATGCCCCATCACACCTCCTGTCACTCTGCCTCTTCTCCATCCTCTCTGCACCCCCTCTCATTTTCATACAACCACTATTTAGTAATATAAATTGTGTTGTGGTGGTACTATAGATATTACCACAAAGGAAGAAGTATGCTGTGAGAGAAAAGAAGTAAAGATAGCTTTTCTCTTCCATTAGTAACGAACGCTTGTACTCAAATTCAAATTACGTATTTCTTTTAACTTCTATGCAGAGCAATAATGACAACGATGAGAAAACTTGTCACAAATAAAAAGAATTTATTTATCTCACATCTGAAATATAATAGTATTTCTCACACAAATATTTACAAGGAAGTTTCTACCAACTTCCTTTGACTTAGAAAAGAAGAGTATGTGTATTTAACATCAGAAATTGTACATTAACAAGGCAGCAACAAACTACAACAGGATTGTTCAAAATACAATGTAACATGTAACTTGTTTCCAAAAGCAGTTA
>JAOPJM010001604.1:29770737-29782702 GCA_027124095.1 Muusoctopus leioderma
ATATATATATATACACACACACATCATTACAGAAACGTTTAGATTGAAACTTTCATTTTATTGCAGAAACGTTTAGATTGAAACTTTCATTAAACATTTGACATCTGCTTTTTATTTTTATTTTGTAATTATTTTTTAAAGGGGTTTTTGTTTAAAATGAAATCTATATTATCGAAGACTCGTGACATTTTCATCAAAAATATATTTAGACCTAATGGTTTGACATTGAATTACATGAAACTGTCAAATTTTTATAGGATTGAAGAGATGGAAATTTGAGAGAGCCGTGCATTTTCTTTCATAAGACAATTAGCGATGTAAGAGAAGTAGTTTCAGTTGTGAATCGAAACTAGAATGCAAACTCAGTTCACCGAAACCTCACTATCGCCCAACGGCTGTTACTTCCTTTTGCAAAGTCTGCCGTTGAAACAATTTCATATTCAATTTATTCTGGCGATTTTTTTTAAACACATTATTTTGTCTTATACTTTTTACATTCATTCTGTGTGTGAGAGTGTGTTATATTTCTGAAATTAAAAAAAAAGTGGAAAAAATATCTTTGCAATTTCTTTTAAAAGAAGAGGAAAATGCGAAATATATTTTCGAATTCTTACAATTTTTTTTTCTGTTATTGTTGTCTTGTTATTTTTTTTATTAGTAGTATTAGTGTTAGAGTTATCAACAGAAGTAACACCCTCATCGTTATCACCACTATCTAATTGGTCCATATCATTTTAGCTGCCATATCCATAATCAAACATTGATTCATTGATAGAGGCATGTGATCCATTAAATGGATTTAATTGGGGAGATGCCATACATATGTAGATGCTGGCACGTGTTTCTGCACACTTCCACCAAGCAATGTCTGAAGAGAGGATTTTTTGTCACATCACAGGCGGATAATGTTTTGTATTTCATATAATGCTTGTTGGATTTCCTGGTAGTTTATTATCCTATTCATTGTCATCATCTTCAGTTTTGAGATAACTTGAGATAACTCACACTCTTTTGAATCATGACCTGACCTTAAATACATTAGATATGGGTTTTCAGATATCGAGAATACTATATTAGTTTCTTGTAATGATACACCAGCCACAATTCCTTTGCAGTATACTGCATTTTCTTTATTCAGTAATTTCCCACATTATACTTTTCTAGGCTTATATCATCAATAAGTATACATTTTATTTGACACTACAGAGAACTAGAAAGCCACTAAACATTGCAAAATTGGAGAAAAATGATTTATTCAATATTTCGACTTCAACTATCACGTGAACTGAACATTTTGGAAATGAGAAGTAAACTGTAAACAATACTGTTTTTATTTTGTTTACAGTTTGTTTTTTTCCTGTTTGTTTATGTGTTTTTGTATGTCTATTAATGTATATATCTATTTACGTTTCCTGTTTTATAATCAGCTTTTGGTGAGCCGAGTTCGGAACCTAAAAAAAATATTTAAGCATCGAACCGCGAAGCCCATTAACAGTTATTAGTTGTACATATAAGACGGGCTTCTTCACAGTTACCGTCTACCAAATTCCACTCACAAGGTATTGATCAACCTGAGGCTATAATAGAAGACTCTTGCCCAAGGTGTCGCGCAATGCGATCGAACCCGCCAACTATTGCCTCCTCGTTTCACTGACATTGATAATAACCTTCGGAAAGGCATGAACATCCAGAGTACATATTTCTTCTTTCATTTAAGTCAGTAATGCTAAAACGTTACATTCATGAGTGGGGTGTTATGATTAGTATTTTTCTTACAATATATGTACTTCTAACAATTACTCTTTAGGATGATGATGACGTTTAGCTCGATGTCAGCCCTGATTGAGCAGACCTATGATCAAAGGCATTCTAGCCGTTAGCATACCGTCTTTTTGTATATCATTGTCCAATGTGTCCTTTATTTAAGACGGTAGAGTGTGATTTGAGGGAGATTTGGTTGCTATTTCTAGCATGTCGAGTGACTACGTAGAGGCTCCCGCGTTGACTCGACTCTTTAGGAGGTTCATCTATGGAGAGCTTTTTCTTTGCCAAGTACTCCTACTAAAAAAGATAACTGTCAATTCATAACTTCCCGCATTTATACCATCTATATTAATAGATTCTTGCATTGTATATATGTTTTTATATTTCCTCCGCTAATACATTCTTATCTGGTGATCATACTACACTGAATCAGGTTTGTTGATTTTTGTAAACATCATCCAGCGCGATTACTTCCTATTGACACTGTATGTACCTGCATATACCAGGGATTATTATTTTCCCTGTGATTATCTCTTGTTTATGTAGATACTACTTCACTTCCGCTGAGATATTCAACTATTTGAAAAAAAATACTAATGTCGGAAAATAGGACAGCAGTACCCCGAATACACAACAGGCATGAGTTCATATGTATCGAAGTACACTAACTGATGTGGATTGACACTCCCAGTAGTAGAAATGAAGCTAACAAGTGATTATTGTGACGTATGAATACATGAATCCAGCTACACAATCTGAGATCAACAAGAAGAGCATTCCAATATCTTGGAGTGAAAGAAATGGAAAGCCATATGGCTATGTATCTGCAATTCGAACATGATGCTATTATATTTCTTGCTTAAAAGCTAGAGTTACGATACATCAACAGGAGTATTGCAATGAAGACGTTTCTATATTATTAATAGAATGTTGAATGATCACTAATCAATATTGAGCTAGTGAATTTTTGTAAAGCAATCCTTGGCATTTTTATAGCTATGCATATTGAATCAAAGAAGGAGCCTCTACGTGGTCGCTCAACATACTAGAAACCGGCCAAATATCCCTTAAACGACACTCTACTTTCTTTGAAAAGGAAGGATACATTGGATAATGTAGTCTTAGATACACTACGTCTGAGAAAATAAAATGGGATGGTTACACTGGAACGCATTTCCATTACCAATTAGAGAGGGTATCAGCGATGATATTTACCAGGGAGCCCGCCACTAATTAAATAAAATATACTGAATTACAGAAAGCACAATTCTATATTTTAAGTGGTACAATTTCTACTTTATTACTTTATGCCATGAAGAGAAACTGTCGGCTTCCATTAGCCTCACGAGATCAAGGATCTGCGCTTGGAAGGTCTTGCTTTGGTCTTGTTGGCAGAGCAGCGTCTGCTATGGCTGTAGAGACCCACACGGGAGTGACAGTCCCGGCTTCAACGACTGCATTTGAAGGTAACATCTGCCAGTCTTGTCCTAGTGCTGTTTTTTCGTGGAGTGCACTTTTCTTCAGCCTCCAGCTTCTGCTTCTCTTTTCGTCTTTTTAAACCCCTGCCTAGTTCCAGCCTCCAGTGGAAGCGATCACATGCAATGTCCTCCCGCCTTTCGACGATCATGTTCAGTAACATCATGTCTCTCTTGCAGACATCTTGGAAATGAAGATGGCGTTATCTTTGTGCTCTCTTGCCAGAGGCCAGCTCTCCATACAGCAGGTCTTTCGGGATCCTCCCGACTGACATGTAGTGTATGTGGCCCAACGAACGGAGACATCGTTGTTGGAGCAGAATGAGTGTCTGGGCGCGGGCCAGTACCTCATTGTTGGTGACTCGGTCAGTCCGCTTGATATGCAGGATGCGCCTTAGGCTGCGAAGGTTGAAAGTATTGAGGCCCCGCTCTTGTCTAGAGTAGAAGCTCCATGTCTCGCTGTCGTAAAGCAATGTGCTGAAGACGCAGGCTCTGTAGAGTGCAACCTTAGTTTGCTTCCCTAGCTTTCTATTCGCCAAGACTCTCTTTGTCAGCCTGGTAACTGTTGAGGGTGCTCTTCCAATACGTCTGTTGATCTCAGACTCTAAAGAGAGGTTTTTCATGATGGCGGAGCCAAGGTATGTCAACTTGTGGTCTACCTCCAGCTCGTAATTGTTGATGGTAATAGCAGGAGTTGTTCAACATCTTGACCCAACACTTCGGTTTTCTTCAGACTGATGTTCATGCTAAAGTCCTGGTAGACTCTTGAGAAGTTGCTCATAAGGTGTTGCAGTTGCTTATCAGAATGTGTTGTCAGTACCGCGTCGTCTGCATACAACATGTCCCTGATGATACTAAACGTACTTTGGTTTTCGCCCTAAGACTGAGTAGCTTCCCGTGACAGACTGAACACTTTCCCGTCCGATCTTGTGTAAAGGTAAACACCATCAGTCGATGTTCGAAAGGTGTGTTTCAGCATAACAGCAAAGAAGATACCAAATATGGTGGGGGCAAGCACACAGCCCTGTTTGACACTACTGCTGATGTTAAAAGCTTCCGAAGAAGAGTCATCAAACTGAACGACGCCCTTCATGTCTGTGTGGAATGACTGAACTATTCCGAGGAGCCTCGGGGGACAACCAATCCTGGCGAGGATTTTGAACAGACCGTCTCTACTCACAAGGTTGAAGGGTTTCGTGAGATCAATGAAAGCAACGTAGAATAGTTGTTTTTCCTCTCTGCATTTCTCTTGTAATTATCGAAGGGAGAAGATCATGACGATTGTGGAGTGTTTTGACCTGAAACCACACCGAGACTCGGAGTATACCCTTTCAACGATTTTCTGAAGTATGTTCAGGAACACGCGGCCGAAGACCTTCCCAACGATGCTCAGCAAAGAGATTCCCCTATAATTGTTACAGTCGCTTCTTTGTTCTTATACAGGGTGACACTATTGCAGTCTCTCATGTCCTGTGGCATTGCTCCTTCTTTCCAGCACTGGCACAGTAGTTTATGAAGTTGGTTTAACAGGACGCCCTTTGCATCTCTGATGGCTCTGATGGAATGCCCATCAAATCCCAGTGCCTTGCCAGTGGGCAGTCCGTCAATGGCTTTACTCAGCTCTTCGGCTGTCGGCAAAGTATCCAATTCCTCTATGACAAGCAGGCATTCCACGGCTGCTAGCATGCTGTCTGAGAGGCTGTTTTCTCTGGAGTAGAGTTTAGAGTATTACTCCACCTATCTCTCCATCTACTTGCCTTTGTCTTTGATAGTCTTGCCTGTTACGGTTTTCAGTGGTACTGTATTAATCTTGGCTGGGCCGATGGTTTTTTTTATCCCCTCGTACACTCAAATAATGACTGAATACTTTGTGAGAGTTGTAACCGATAGTCATTTGCACAGCGTCTGCTGTTTTCTGAGTCTCACTTCTTGCTGTTCTTAGCGCTGGCAGAGTTGCCTGCGTCGGGTAGAGCTTATGTTCTAAAAGTGAAACTACAGCACAAATAAGTTTAAATTAATATAGTCACATTTTTAACGTTAGACCACAAAAACAAATCTGTATTACTACAGTTCACATTGTATATGTGTCTGTCATGTTTTGACCTTGACCTTTAACAATAATTTGAACTCAATTCATTCCAGATATATTTTCTCTTGTGTGAGCGGGGTCCTGTAAATCAAATAATGTATTTTAATACTACCTTTGCTAGAATTATACTTTCATGTTATTTTATTTATTCTACACAGTGGAACCCTTGTATTAATTTCGATAACCACTCCGTACTAGCTGATCTATATACATTGGTCCCTCAATTATGCTGTTGGATCCATAAAAAATAATTATAATTTGATGAAATACCTAGGTTTTGGTTTAAGTAAAGACGAAGTGTGTCTAGACTTTATTTAGTAGTACCCCAAAACGATGTAATACTTATAGACTTGCGACATTTCTCAGTCCAGAAAGTTCCATGCGAGAATTAATACTTGGATTTTGTCTGTTAATCAAAATTAGCTTCTTTAATTCAAAGTCTTTTAAAGTTTAGTTCATGAGCTAATATAAATACTTTGTAAGTTCAGTCATTGCAAACCTCTTTATACTTATCATTGTAAAAATGTTAGTAAAACGAGGCCTTTCATTTCGTGGTAGTGATGAAAATGTTGGCTTTCCTCATAAAAGAAATTGTTTAGGGTTAGAATTACTGGCCAAGTTTGACCCTTTTTCTGGCAGAGCATATAAATATTCATACAAACAAATATAGGGGATATAAAAGAGACATATAGGAGACATAAATCATACCTATCTAAAACAACATGTGAGGAATGCATCAATCTGATTAGATCCCGCATACGGGATCACATTATCTGTGAAATGAAGAAATACAAGTATTAACCTGTTTCATTGGATTCTACTCCAGATATATCTAATGTGGACCAGCTGACTTTGACTATTCGCTATGTTTTGCCGTCTGGGCCAGTTGGAAGATTTGTGAAATTTTTGGATATGTTGGCTTTTTAAAGGAAAATAGTATTGATATGAAAGACTGCCGTGTTCAGAGTTATGACAACACCAGCAACGTGATTGGCAAGTATAGAGACTTGAAAGCACGAATTAAAGAGCTGAATGAGTTTGCTGACTGCACATTCACTAAATTTGGTTGGAAAATGCCCTACTAAATGTTGTCAAGAAGCATTTTCTTCGAATTCATACACATTTTTCTGCTTCTACCCATCAATGAGATCTCCTCTCTGCTGTATTATCTGATGGTGGTGCTCATTTGCACATTGTGAAAAGAATATCAGATACCAAGTGGTCAGCTCGCGCAGATGCTGGAAAAGCACACAGTTTTTCTGCAATAAACCAAGTCTTGGATGACGTTTCATATCAGTATTATCAGAAAAGAGAGTGTCGTCAACAGGCTCGTGGACTACTTTCAACCATAATGAAGTTGGGAACAGGAATAATGGTCATGTGAGATCAAGTATTACAGTGTTTTCAAATGACCAATGCTTCTTTGTAATCTGGTCAGGACGTAAACATAGTTTGTGCACTCTATGAATCCTTACATGGAAATATTCAATCTATGTGGTCTGCTTTTTCAGACATTGAGCAAAAAGCCAAGGAACCGACTGAGTGGAAAGATTATAAACAACAAACTCAAAGAGAACACAAGCGAAATCGCGAGTATGATGATTTCAGTGAATCCAGCAATCATGATTCACTTATTAAATCTCAAACACCTTCTCAGAAGTTTAAAAGCTGAACATTTCATGCCATTATTGATAGCTTGCTTTCTGCTCTGCCAAAACGCCAGAAAGTTTATCAAAAAGTGAATGGTGTGTTTACACCCGAAGAGATTGTAAAGAACTCATCAAATCTTGTCAAATCATATCCGGAAGATCTGGAAGAAAGTCTCGGTGAAGAACTTGTACAATTTACAGAACTGTTTAAAACCGATATTGCTTCTCATTTTGGCGCCAAACAAGACCTTGTAGAGTTACAGTTTTACAGTTTGATAACTGACAATTCTTTAGAGTCTTGTTGTTTTTGTTGTTGAGCCCTAGATCAACCCTGATCGAGCAGACCTATGATCAAAGGCATTCCAACTGTGGCCATCCCGTCTTTTTATTATGTACAGGGAACCCGAGACTACATTATCCAACATGTCTTTTTAAAGACGGTAGTGTGCGATTTTAGAAATATTTGGCTGATATTTCTAGCAGATCGAGCGCCCATCTAGAGGTTCTCACGTTAACTCGTCTTTGGAGTTTTGGTATCTAAATGTAGAAAATATCTTGCGCATTTATTTGTCACTCATGGTTACCAACTGCAGTGGCGAACTATCATTTTCAAAACTGAAAAGTATTAAAAATGAACTAAGGAGCATCATGCTAAATCCAGAAAATATAGCTTTTAAATTTTAGTTTACGACGCAAGTAAAAAGATTTATGACTTTTAATAGTTATGTGAATTATTTTTTTAAATTTACAACCCCTTTATAACATATACTTACGGGCACTGCACTTCCTTAATCCGGCCCTGAATTGTAGGAAATTGTATTGACATGGTCATATAAATTCAGTAGATAATCGGCATTGTTACCCAGATAGTTTGAAATATTAATTAAATGCAAGGTTGTATAACATTGAGTAAAAGTACCGTAAATACGCATGGAATCTTTCGAAAATCAGAGGAAAATTTTCATTCCTGCTTCTGAGTGATTGAACTTACGAAGGTAATCTATCCATTTTGTTAATCCCTATACTACTACACTCAGGTACCTGTATCTACCTAATGTGTGACACTTTAACTTTCTAAAGAAAACTGAGTACGTAGCGGCTCATTTCTCATTTGCTGTTCATGGTTTGATTTCTCTTCTTAAACCCTAAACGTCTGATTTCTTAAATCTTTGATATTTGACCTTTCTAGCTAGAGTACTATTTCTATATGTGTTTATAGTGTGTATTTCAATATGCGTGTTATTATTATTACATATGTATCGCTTCTCTGTTCTTAGTGTTTTCTAATGTATGTATTAGTGTTTCTAGTGTTGTTAATAAGTTTCCTTCGAATATTCCTTTTGCTTCTTTATGTATTGATCAAGATAACTTTTAAACTGTTTTTCATTTTGTTACTATTTTACTTCTAGTACTTCTACTTTGTTTCTGGAGATGAGTTCGCTTTGCGGGTGTATTTTTAAAAACTTCTGTAAAATTTGGTTCGAAGGCTCTGCTTTTCACCATTTATATTAAATGCGTATATGTTTTTGTTGTTTTCTGTTTCTCGTGATTACCGGTTTATTTACGAATATTAGTGAGAAATTGTGATTTAGTACATTTCTTGTTACCGGGGTAATAAGATTAGACTCCGATGCTTCATGAAAAATATTAACATTTATTCTGTATTTATACCATGTATACGAAGCAGCATGGCAAAATAGGTGAAAGTAACTCTTCCTGCAATATCCTACTTACTGCGGTATCATTCCTATCGTATAATATCATCTTATTCCTCTATTTCGATATATTACCTTTTGTGAATGTTACAACTGGAAATATTTCTCTTGATTCCTGCAGCGAAGAACGTGGCACACTATCAAACAACGTGTTATAATAAAGTCAGCATTTTTTTTTTCAGCTTTCATTATCCCTATTTAAAAGTCTTTTAGTAGCAATTCCTTATACAAGATAGAATATCGGTACACAAGCAATGTGCTCTAGGCCAATGGTTCTCAAACTTATTTTGTCACCCAACCCTTATACAATTTTCCAAAAGTCGCGGAACCCATACCTATATTTACAGACAACCCCCACACCACCCCAATTTAAAAAATACATTAAATGAAGCGAAAATTGTTTTAGAGAGAGATTTTATTTGAAAATTGTGAATACCGTTTTTTTAATGAAATTAAATTTTATTAAATTTTATTAAAAGGCACCTAATCTCGCGGAACCCACTTTAAGAAACGTTGCTCTAGGTCAGCGGATCTCAAACTTATTTTGCCGCAGAACCTTTATACCAAATTTTTATTAAATATTATTAGAAGACATCTCGCGGAAGCCACTTTGCGCGAAACGCTGCTCTAGGCGACAAGCTTCGACACCAAACGACGGAGCCCCTATGTGGGCGCTCGACCTGCTAGAAATAGCAATCAAATCTCCCTCAAATCACACCCTACCATCTTAAATAAGGAAGAGCACATTGGCTAATGTAGTTCTATATACATTATGGCGGATCTAAAGAATCGACGCGTAGAAAGTGAAAGTTTTTTTGATTACTTGAAAATCTATACAGGATATCCCCTACTGATATGGTTTAGAAAAAACATCTACGTTCTGTAATGGTGTTGCTGTTGAAAAAACAAACCAATGCCGGTATAGGGCATTCATCTAAATGCGACCACTCCATTTCACCCTGACTGACACTTATTCTTTTTAATGGCTTCTTCGACCTTTGCCAGAATGCCTCAACATTGTTCGTACATGCAACTGTAACGAAGTCACAAGAATGATTTACGATGAGATAGTGTAGTTGATCCGTTATATGCATGCCATTCATCAGTAACCACTGTAGCTCCTGGAGCAACCCATTGCTGAACTATTGATGTTAATGTAGCTGCACTACGATTATTGACATATCTGAAATAACCCTTCTTCCTACTGTTTTCGTATATCCTGAAAACCCAGAATTGTTGAACCTGATGACCGTGATGATATTTTTTCTTTTGAATATTAAGGACTCATCCAACTGCACTTCATATCATTTTCATGCTGTAGTACGAGAGGAATGTTGAATACTTATGAGATTGTATTGTTTGAACTGGAATATAGAATATAGCTTATGTGAGCTACTTCACCGTGATAGTAACAATCATTTCAGAAAATGAAATTGTTGATGGCAAGCTGAATGAATACAAGTTATAATATAAGTAATAATTAACCAAGACAAAAAGGTATATTTGCATTTCGACACGTAAAAATGCAAACTTTTGTAGCAATGTTAAAATTCTTTAAAACATATAACACTAAGATATCAGGTTTTTTGAGCTCCTGGTTCATCAGCGTTGAACATTTATATCTAATATATATATCTATATCTATATTCTTGAATGTTTATAGCCAATCATCTCAAATAGAAGCGATAATTCTTGTTCAAGAAACAATGCCGATGTCTTTGAAATAAGCAATTTTGTTTTTGCCGCTTTCTGTAATTCTAAGAATCCATGCCTGTGTTTGAAATTATTTCTTACTTCGATGCAAGGTCAATTTTTGTTGATATAGGGTATAGTTGATTGAATTTACCTTAATATATTACTGGTACTTATTTTATCAACTGGAGTGTGAAAATCAAAGTTAACATACGCGGGATTTGAACTCAAAATGTTGAGACTAAAAATAATAAAGGATTTAGTCCGATCCTATACCATCCACCCCCAACTACCTTTTATGCCAGCAATTTTTAATATCACTGGCAAAATCAGTAGAGCGTCGGAAAAATGCTTTGTGGTGTTTAGTTACAGCCCTTCACATTCTGAGTTCAAATCTCGCCGAGGTCAAGTTTGTCTTTCATCTTTCCAGGGTCGATAAAATAACGTACCAGTGAAATACTGAGTCCATCTAATCGGCTACACCCCTTACCCTAAATGTGAGGCCTTGTGTCTATGTTAGAAACCATTATCATGATTAGGTGGGTGGACTGGCAGAATGAGTAGAGCGGTGAATTATATGTCTTGAGTTCAAATCCCACAGCGGCCTTTCATTCCCCTAGATGTGTGATCTTGCGACTATTTTAGAAATCAATAATATTATTATTCAGAAATACTAATTCGATCAGAGCTTTGGACAATACTACTGGTAGCAGGAAACGATAAATATGATTTTTATGGTTCATGTAATGTGCTCAGAATCACAATTTGGAGAAATATTTTGTTAAATGAGTGAAACATTTCAAATGCTTTCTTCATCGATCCTCTGCTCTGTCAGTTTCAGCAATTCCTGTTTAACTATTAGCATTTTTCATCAATAATTTCAATGTATACAAGTAATGGCTGGATGATCAGAAGAATTTCCAGGCGAATTAGCACTTCATTTTCATTTCCCCAACAATAAATAGCCACTGAAATGCTACATGTGTATTTGGGTGTGGCTGAAACTTCTTTAAAGGCTGCAGTACAGCGTGTTGATTGATTGATTGAATGTTAGTATCAGGACACAATGTATGCAGTTTTTAGCACTTGGGTGTTTCTCTTAGTGTCTAGCACTTCGACTAGACCCGATAATCTCGGCTGTTAATTTAAAGAAGCAAATAACTAATTTTGAGATCGTCTGACAAATTTATTTTTGCACAAAGCGTTGTTTGATTTTGATTACTAGACGGCAAGTTTATTCTCTACTAAAAAAATAATATGTAAAACGTTTTCTACATGCGATGTTGTTTTGTATTTGTTTGAGTATGAGTGTATGTGTGCGAAATGCGTGCGACTATTTGTTATATTTAGGTTAATATTGATGTATAAACCTAGGAAACTTCTTATAGAAATTCAGGGCTTTCCAGGCACCAAAAGTTTCTTCTCGGCATTTTCAATGCAATCCATAAGATAGGAGCCTTATAGTTCGTGATCAAGAGACTTATAATTCAATTGCCTATTAACATATGCGCACGCACACACACACACACACACACACACACACACACACACACACACACACACACACACACACACACACAT
>JAOPJM010001604.1:29793001-29803327 GCA_027124095.1 Muusoctopus leioderma
CATGCCAGCATGGAAAACGGACGTAAAACGATGATGATGATGATGATGATGATGATATATATATATATATATATATACATATCATCATCATCGCTTTTTACGTCCGTTTTTCCATGCTAGCATGGGTTGGACGGTTGTGAAATGGCTTAAACTAGGAATTCCCTTTAAAATATTGAGAGCTTTCATGTAGCTGGAATAGATCGAATAGTTAGAATTAATAAGATGAGATGTGAAGGTATTATTGTTGATTTTTTTTCTGTCTTAGATAAATATACACATGCAATTGTGAAAATGTTTTAGTGAAATAATTCTATAAATTTTATGACACTTCTTATCAATGGTCATTAACTGAAGTAGTTAATGTTTTGAATATTGGGATAATATAGTTGAGTAAGCTCTCTTAACTGTAAATTGAATGTTTGGCTTAAATAACTGTAAGAAATTGCCATTATCAAATATTTTCTTTGATTTTTTTTTCTTAAAGAAATCAGGTTTCATTTGTTAAATGATTTACATAATTTTTAAGCTAATTTACTTTCATTTGATGAAGGTGAAACACTAACACTGGAGGTTTAATAAAAAAAAAAAAAAAGAAACTGTTATCATTAGAATTAAACAGTTGTAAGCTGGTATTTCTAAGCCATTTTTGAAACATAGTTTTAACACTTTTGATACCAACCCGCCTGAAACCGCCCCTGAATCTATGATCATAAACCATTTGTTTTAAAATGCTCATATTTAAATTTAAACTTTCCATTATAATTTTATTTAAGAACATTTTGTTTAGTTATGTTCTAAATACCAACTTAATAACAAGAAAGTTATTTTACTATATACCTCCAAATCTTGATTATTTTCAAAATTAATTGAAAATCATTGGCAGCGTATTTCCTTAGATATATGATAATGAAAGGGTTAATGTTATGTCAAGGATTCTGGTGTAATCTGCCAGTTGTCTATTATCAACAATGAACTACAACTTAAGTTTTTTTCACGCAACTCTGTGGACATAACCATAAATATTTCCCATGTTATCTCATTCTTCCTATAGAGATTTGCTATAAAAATGTTGCATCTTGAGTGTTTCTCTTGTTATATTAACCATTCATTCATTTAGCTGCAAACTGCAAATAGTCTAATTTTAGACATAGATAAAAGCTTTCCACAGTGTTACCACATTATCCATCAGAATTATCATTGTTATGTTTGATTAACTAGCTATGATGGCATTCTATGTACAGGAAACAGTGTTAGTTTCTCATGATTTGAAAGGCTTAAAGAACAAGTGAAACAATTATTTTTATAAAATAATTGTATTATTAAATGTATTTTATACCTGTAGGCAAAGAATTACGTTTCAAACAGTTTAGCTCAAAATTAGTATTATTCTCAATTTATGATTCAATGTTTTACTGAACAAATACCATTATATTTACCATTATATTTACAAATTACCATTATATAATACATATTTCCTTTATTCAGTTAATGAAAAGGGTGTAGTATAGTCGGGAGCAGTCATATTTTATATTTCCCTGGTTGCTCATGTGGCTGTGTTCTCTGTTAGAGTGCTGTGTCTGAGGATGAAGTCCTGGTCTTGCCATGCTGGTATAGATCTTTGTCATCATGGGAGCCCATGAGAGACACTGCATATTAAAAGGAGAGAGGAAGAGAATGCATGGGTTGGTTATCCTCGATAATGAGTGGATGACCATCATATATATATATATACTCATACATACATTATACTTGTACTTGTGTTGGCATTCGCCCAGAATGGGTTGAGCCGGCTCCAACCAATGAATCCACAGCATCGCAAACTGAAGTCTACTATGCATGGCGATTACAGGGGTCTGACACAGTGATTCTCAACCAGTAGCGATTCCAACAGCAGACACTGTATATGTAAGGGCCAGATATTAATTCAAGATCGTACTAAGACACTCTCATAGGAACCTTCTAGCACACCTTTCCATTCTGTCCCCTCTTGTTAATGGTATTTCATACACTTGGAGAGGCTATAAGAACCTCAACAAAAGGCCATAAGAGCCTAAGCAAAAGGCCATGTTGGTAACACCACATCTTAAACTTCCCTGCCAAATTGTAGTTGTCAGTGACAGTTAGCCCCTGTCTCAACTTGGGCTCAGTCTCAATACTTCTCTTGGCATCCTTTAAGGGTACTTAATTGCCTACTCCCTGATCATTGGAATCATCTCCTTTCCAATTTCCAAGTGGAATTCCTTCACCTGGCCTTGCATATGAACAGACTGTGACTTTTTGTGCCTTTGGTGTGCAGTTGACATTGCTGGAATAGCTCATTTAACCCTGCTAGGAGAGATCTTGCTTCTTTCCTTTTTCTCCACTATGGCAGTAATATCCATAAAAGCACACAGTTATGGCAGTACCAGGTGTTCTCTGATCTTCACTCCCTCTAAGCAGTTTCTTAAACCTCCTAATACCAACTCTATAGCCATCAACAAGAGGAGTGAAGAAATGTGCACCCTATCATGATGCCTATTTCCAGTGCCTGCCAGTTGGTTGGGAAGTCCTTAGTGGTAAACCGCATGGTTGTTGATACAAGGTATCACATTTGAAGGTCACTCACATGTCCCAGAATGCAAAAACAATCTAATGCTTTGTGTATCAGTGTATAGGAAACTGATCCATATACATTTGCCAGGTCAAGCCAGACATCTTGAAGGTCTTTTCCTTCCTTTTTGGCATGCTGAATGGAGGTCCAAATGATCTGAGCATGCTCAAGGCAGCCCAGGAATCCCGGGACACTGACTTTCTGAACTGATGTTTATGAGTTTGTTCAGTACTAGGAACCTTGGCATCTTTCTTACCAATGCTCCATAAAACACCTTACCCTCTACATTGAGGAGTGATATCAGACAAAACTGATCAATTGATAATGCTCTCTCCACCTTAGGCACCTGCAGGCTCTCTAATAAGCACCAGTCCTGTGTCACGGTTCCTTCCTTCCTTCCACACTCATTGCAATAAATTCACTGACACTCTGAGGATGCTTCGGCAGTGTTTGTACATCTTGTATGAGATATTGTTTCCTGGAGCACTTTTGGGTCTCTCTCTCCTACATGAACAATTTGACACCTTTAACTGTGAGATCCGATAGGTCAAACTGGATCTCAGGCTCAGGTAGAAGCAACTCATCAGCATCAGGTGTAGAGGGACGTCTTGAAGGTGGCCCCAGTAGACACTGTAAAATAGCTCTCAAGTTCTTCTTTGGATATGTTTAAAGTGTGCAACTTATTTTGTTCAAGTAAGTTTTTCACAAACATAAAAGGGTTGTATGTAAAAGATTCATGAGATTTCCACTTACTTGCTCTTCTCTTGCATGTGTTCTTCCCTCTAAATATAACCAGACTCTTCATTTTTACCTCATCCAATAGCTGATTTCCTTGTATTGTGTTCAGCCTTCATTATTTTCCTTGTTTTTTACTTTGGGTTGGTCACAGCTTCACCAAATTTAGCTCATCACATTTCATGGATAAACTTGCTTACTTTTCTAGATGTTGATCCTTCCAAATTGTTCTGTAGAATCACACAGAGATCCTTATCTAGAGGTGCCTCAGCCTAGATATCATTGCCTCTTGGCCACTCTATTTTTGTTTGATGGTAATAGGGCCCAGTTAGATTCATTGACAGCTAACAGGTTCCTGAACACTGTGGGGCTCTTCCTGGTTCTGACTCCTGTCAATTACCTTAGTGGCCATTACTGATGGCATTGCTGCCTAGTATCGCAGTGCTTTTTTGTGCAATGAATCTTCATCCCTTTTGAGCTCCGAAAAACCCTCCCACAACTATAATTTATAGATGATGAATCATTGCATAAGTTGTTATCAAAGGGCAGGCAAGTGGATGATGTATGCTCCCTCCTTAATAGGACATCCTGAGGGTATTTCTTCTTATGTGGACCTTTCATATTGTTTCTACTGTCTTTCCAGGCTGTCATCTCACTTTTTTAAGATGTCACTTCATCTTTCTGAAGCGTCACATTGTCTTTTCCAAAGTGTCTACCAGTCTTTCTTGGTAGTCTTGTTCAATATTTTGCATACAGCTTGCACTGCAGGACACTCCCTTCATCAGCTGCAAACTGGAGATTGCAACGATTCGGCACCTTCTGACAGCATCAATCGCTCCCTCCAGCAATGCCGAGCAGCATAGAAGCTACCAGGAAATGTCAAGTTCTTTTGGCCCACACTGTAGCATGCTTTTTCCCTCCGTCATCCATCATGCTGCCACAACAAGCTGGGTACAGCTATTACCTTTCCAACTATGTAGTAACTATTTTGTTTTACTACTCGCTGAGGATTTGTTCTATGCTCTCACCTTTGGTCTTTCTTTCTCATGCATCTACCATATCCATGATAAAGCATTTTCTGCTTCCCTCTCTAGTTCACGAATCACTGCTCTACTGTCCTTCCTAAGTTTAATGCCAGCCAGATAGGACATAGTGGATCTACCAACAAACCTATGATATCCCAGCCGTAGAAACCAAGCCAAATGAAACATACGTGTGAGGCATGGTCCCCCACTCCAACCCATCTAGGAGAGTAGTGACTCCATTCACAATCGACGCGGGCCGAAATCACCCGTCCAACCCATGCCAGCATGGAAAATGGACTTAAAATAATGATGATGATATAATATATATATATATATCATCATCATACATCCGCTTTTCCATGCTTGGATGGGTCCTCTTCAACACAGCGTCTTTCCACTTCTCTCGATCCTTCGTCAACCCCTTCCTGAGATCTGCTTCCACCACTTCTGCCCATGTCTTCCTTGGTCTACCCCTTCCTCGCCTTCCTTCCACCTGGATCATTTGGCACTTCTTCGCTGATCTGTCATCACCTATGCACATTACATGTCCATACCAACACAATCTTCTTTTTTGCACACTACATATAATTCCTCTTATACCCAGTTTATACATATATATATATATATATGAAAGGCTAACAAAAAACTAGAAGTCACTTTCAATTAAAGGACTCAAGACTGGTTTTGACGGCGAAAATAATATATATTACATTAAAATAAATGTGATTCCTTACAGATGACTATATGTGTCGCTTAAAAGGGAGTTTGGCAAAGGAATGGTAAGTTTGATTCAAGGGAACAAATTTATAGTAAATAGTAGCGGAAGCAAGAGTATAATGGGAGTGGTCAAAGTTCAACCCTGTAGTTAGATGCAAAAGATAAACAACCAAAAATATACATGGATGGAATGTGTGGGAGTCATAAGAGTAGAGGGAGAAGGAAGAGAAGAGGAAGGGGGAAGGAAAATGAGGGTGAGGAAGGAAGGGGGGATACAAATAGGAGGTGGGGAGAGAGAAGGAAGAACTCTTAAACACCTCCTTTCCTTCTTTCTCTTTGTCTATTCTTTTCCCCCTTCCTGTCTCCCTCCCTCCTCTTTTCCTCCCCTCTTTCTTCTCATTCTTCTTCTGATTGGGGTGAGTGTTTAAAGAAGGGAGTAATTGAAGAGAGACAGTAATAGCAGCTACATGTTTGTTGGCAGGAGAGATCAAGTGATGGATAGCTGTTAAGACAGTTGATGGTAAGAGAGAGAGGGTTGCATGTCAGTGACGGGTAACCTGGAGGCAGATAGTCATGGTTAGCAGTACAGATGTGTGAATGGCAGAGTGTATCAAATAGAGAGAGGGTCAGTGAGAGAGTAATAGAGGAATGAGGGGATATTGAAGAGGCGAGACAGATGAAGAGAGGACGGGTGATGAGTGATAGAGATGTTAGGGTATCAAAAAGGCAGGCGAAGGAGTCAATGGATGGAAAGCTATTAGGAGCATCATGGGTGGGAGGCCCAGAAGTAAATATAGTATACAACCTAGCCTCCATCACTACATCATTATAACATATGTTTCAACACGCTTACACACATGGGTGTGTCTTCTCCAGCACCACGTACTGCCAATTGTCGCGGTCCTTTGTCATCTCTTTCGTGAGGCCCAGTATCATGAGATCCGTCTTCACAACTTCGTCCCATGTCTTCCTAAGTTTCCTTCTTCCCTGGGTTGCATCCACTTTGAGTGCTCGGCACTTCTTTATACTGCTGTCATTTTCCATAAGCCTCACATGTCTGTACTAGCATAGACTTCTCTCTTGCATGCAACATCTGATTCCTCTTATACCCAGTTTTTCTCTCAGGTCATTTGGGCTCCATCGTTCATGTGACGGAGCACAAATGAGCTTAGAGAAGAACTGATTACATATACATAATACTATATTACTAATAATTCAAGATAAGAAATATACACATTAGGGAAGAGACGCAGAGGAAATTTGTTTTTGTTAAAGTTGTTGTTAGTAGTCATTTGATTGACTATGATGCAGTCAACAGATCCAGTGATCTAGGTATCACATACCTCTGCCTGCTTGAGGACCACACTGTGCACTCAGAGTTGCAGTGATTTATTCTATTGGGTACAGTGTGACAGTTTGGGCATGCTGCATTTTCTCCACTGTGCAGTCTGTTCCTTGTACACGCCTGTAAGTTCTTGTTAGTTGCCACAGTGGAAGAAGGCAAGGAGGACTCACTTGGAGTGCAACAGTTACTGCTTTTCTGCACTTATCTCTGGTGTTGTTCATCCAACAAGGGAGCTTCTATGCAATCACTTGATCTGCTGGAAATAGCAACCAAATCTCCCTGAAACTACTCCCTACCACCTTAAAAGGAGAAAAATATATTAAAGAATTTTTATTACAGTATATTAATAGTGTATAATATCACAATTTTTCAATCTGTAAACCTAAGCTGATATATAGATATATATTCTAAAAGAGCTTTGCACTATTTGTTATATGTGTAAAGTGCTACCATAAATCAAGCCAACAATGGAGCATCTATCTGGTCGCTTGACCTTCTAGAAATAGCAGCCAAATCTCTCTGAAATCACACACCACTATCTTATAAAAGGGAAGGACACATTAGATAATATAGTCCTAGATAGCCCACAATAGACAGTATTGTCATAGCTAGAATGCCTTTGATCATAAGTTTACTCAATCAGAGTTGACCTGGAGATAGACATCAACAACAAGTAGTATGAACCCTAACATTAAAAGATATGTTTAAACATAGTAAACATTCTATCTGGAAAAAACAAATAAAGTGTGTGACTAGTAATTTTCTATAGACTTCGGTAAATAGATTAGTATTTTCATTGAATAATATCATGCAAAATGATATTGAATTGAAGAAAACAATATTTGGATTGAAATATCAACTAAATATTTTGAAACAATAATGAAAAACTAATACAACACTTTTCTAGCCAACTTTCATAAGATTCACACAACTTTGATTTAAGTCAAATTTTTACAATTTTTTTTATGACAATTGCAAAAAATACATTCTTTTTTTCTTCTTTGATATATGTGGCCAGGTAAGATGAAGTCATATGAAAGGCAACTTCCTCTAAATACTTTTTTGTTGGGTGTGTTGGTTCTGCATCAGTTAGTGTCATCACCCAATCATATCCATGGTCGACACACAGCCACTTAAAACACCCTTGGTCTCTTTCTCACCTCCAAACCTAGCCTTCACCAAACTACCACCATCTCTACACCTATTGGATCTCCAATCACTGACTAATCAAGGCCACTCTCCAAACTTCCACATATTGTGCAAGTCAGTTAACTGATCAGAGCTTCTCCAGTTGTATGCTAGCTATCCCTGGTAGCAAATGGGAAATCACCTCTGACCCATCCAAGACAGCTAAGCAGTTGATTGAAACCATCCTTTTTGGCATGGTTCTTTACATCCCTCACATAACCAAATCCCATAACCTCAATTTTACCAAGTGGTTCACATGCAACTGCACAGCAACATTACTGTCACAGAACATGGCCTACAACATCTGGAAAAATTCATCCTCTTGTTTCACAGGGTTGCTTTTACCCAGTCCTGTATGACTACCATCGAAAAAGCAAAAGATCCCTTTGTGCATCACATACCCTGCAAGCTCTTCTTCTGCCTCCCAATTGATTCAGAATTCTCCTACCCATTACTTTTCAACTAAGATGGCTCCATAAGTAATACTCCTGTGGAGAAAGCTTCCACATGTGTTGCCTGCTTTGCTTTCAACTCCACAATACATATAATCAGGAAGACTCCTCCAAAACTTTCCTTCTCTACCCTGCCAGTCTCATCACTATGTACACATACATGCCAATTGCGAAAACACCTCTGGTTGCTTCAAACCAACAATGCCACCAGCCCTTCTATTACCCTCAATTACCCTCAAATGTTGTACTCCAGAACTATCCCCTATCCTTGCCAAACTCTTTAATTTTTCTCTCTTTGCAGGGATCTTACTCAATCTTTGGAAACATGCCACAGTTTTTCCCATCCCCAAGAAGGGTAACCTTTTTGACCTAACCAACTATTGACCTATCGCTTTCACTTTCAACATCTCAAAGGTATGGAAATAGTCATTAACAATCACCTTCTCCAACACATTGAGTCCCTCTTTTCCCTCATTGTCCACTAGTACGTCTTCCATAGAGCCAGATCTACTGTGGACCTGCTCACCTGTATCATTCATCCCTCACCCTTGAGAAGTTCAGTGAAAGCAATGTTGCATTTAACTGTCTGACATGAGGAACTCCTAGTTAAGCTACCCGCCTATGGGCTTTATATGTCTCTCATCTCTTGGATTGTAAGCTTTCTATCAGATCACGCCATCGTATTGTGGGCTGATGGTGCTTTCTCTGACACACACACTATCGATTTAGGCGTGTCCCAAGGTTTGGTTATATCTCCAGTACTCTTCTTCCTGTACATTAGCAAACTGCTTACTATCACTTCTAACAATGCTCACCCCTATGCAGATGATACCACTCTTCACCAACCTTCCACACACAAACATCATCCATATGCAAACTAGACACTACACATCAAACATACACTACCTCCATGAACAAAGACCTTGAAAACATTTTCCAATGGGAACATGAGAGTCTAGTCTCTTTCCACAGGACAAAGACACAATCACTGCACATGTCAAGGAAACAATCTTGGCCTTGCCCTTTCTAGTCTTGGGTAACATGCAATTAAAACTCTCAAAGCTGCTACAAATGCTAGGCCTTATAATATTGTATGATTTTTCCTGGCGAGCTCACATTCATAATAACCATAGCATAAACTGCACCCAAAAAACTAGCCTTCCTCTTCAGGGCCAGAAAATACTTCAGATCTGATTAGCTACTGACCCCCTACAAATCTCAAGTAAGACCCACAATAGAACACTGAGCAGTTGAAGGAATTTATTTCACAGGTGTTCTTACTGCTAGCTACTCCTGTGCATCTACCACATATGAAACCTTCCTTTTCAATCAGCCTACCTGTGATCCCACTATGCCTGTTGTGCACTTAAAGTTTACATTGGGTACACCATATGGAATTCCTACCTACACTTTTTATGCATATCGAGAATGGCCACTTTCCAGATGGCAGTAGAGTACTGTCTACTTTCTTGCTAAGACTTTTGTCTTTGCTAGGTTTAATTTGAAGCCTATCAATTCTAGGCTTTGCTTCCACATTTGGAATTTCTTCTCTAAATTGTCAACTGTTTCAGCTATGAGAACTAGGTCATCAGTATACAGGAGTTCCCACAGACAGCCAGTTATAAATTCCTCTGTTATGTCCTGGAGAACTATAATAAACAGAAGCGGGCTGAGAACCAAGACCTGATGTGCACCTGCCTGCACACTAAATTCCTTGTTGAACTCTTTGCCAACTCTCACCTGCTGATTACATGGCTTGCACAGCTCTCACAAGCCATCTACACCTAGTTTTATTAAAGACTACCAGACTACAGAGCATGGTACTCTGTGAAAGGTCTTCTCCAGATCAATGAATGCTAGTTATAGTGGCTTACTCTTAGCTAAGAACTTCTCTTGTAGTTGGCTCACTGAGAAGAGGGTATTATTAAATAATGTAGCAGCTACATTTAAGTGTAAAGTGTATATAGAGAGAGCTACAGATGGAGAGGATGTTGAGCTGGATCTTGGGAATGGGGTGAAGATGGAAGGCGTGAAAACGTTTTGTTACCTTGGAGACATGTTGAATAGAGAGGGTGGATCAGACTCCGCGACAGTATCTAGAGTGAGGTGTGCATGGAAGAAGTTCCAGGAACTGAGTAGTGTACTAATGAGGGGGGGGGCGCTGAAACTGAAGGGAAAGGTGTATGCTGCATGTGTTATGATTTATGGGAGCGAGACATGGGTGATGAACGTGGAGCAGCAGAGAAGGCTGGAAAGAACGGAAATGAGAATGGT
>JAOPJM010001604.1:29840504-29851456 GCA_027124095.1 Muusoctopus leioderma
GTGCAGTGAGCCAGAACGAATACTTTCAAGGCATTCTGTCTGACGCGCTAACGACTCTGCCAATTCACCGCCTTATAGTCCTTATAATGAGCAAAAGAAGTTAGAGCTAATTCTGAGCACTTCTTTCAGTATGAGCTAATGAGGGGGCCCTCTATGTGGTTACTCAACCTGCTAGAAATAGCAGCCAAATCTCCCTCAATTCACACATAACTGTAAAATGTAGTCTGGGGTAGACTATACCTGAAAAAAAAAAAAAGATGAGATCTTCATGGTTGGAACACCTTTAATCATAGGGTCTACTGGATCATGATCGACTTGGAGCTAACAACATCTTTCAACAAATGAATTAAAATATTTACAAATAAACAGCAATTCAAACATTGACAAAGGGCTGTTACATCAAGTGATATTTTGTTGAAATATATTTTACCAATTATACCAATTATACACAATCAAATTTGTTTCATTATTATTAAGATTTATTTTTTAAATTCAAAACCATAATGAAAAAAGTTAAAATAAATAATTTTATTAGAAATTGCTACTTTATTAGCAACATTCCTTCCCTGAATTAGAAAAATCTAAGTCTCTTATGTCCAATTATGTTTAGGGATTTTCAAATACTACATATAAGAGTTTGGATGTAAACTCTGCATTCTTTGCTCTAAAGGTTGTTAGCTCAGATTTGTTTCTATTTTGTTTTTCAGTTAGTTGTAGATTTCTATCATTTAACATTTGGAACTTTTAACATCTTACGTTACACAAAGAATAGAGGTATTGGCTTGATAGATTCTTAATGGCATCTATTTCAGTATGTTGTATTTTTTATTTCAAATCCTGTTTCGATTGAATTCCCTTGTATTTCTTTCACAAAATTATTATTAATATTAATATATATATATATATATATATATATATATATACACTATAAAAAATAAATTAGTAGTAGTATGGTGGTGGATTGGCAGAATCATTAGAGCATTGGATCTAATGTCTTGCGGTATTTCTTCCAGCTCTTTGTGTTCCCAGGGAAATTTGGTTGCTATTTCTAACAGGTCAAGCGACCATGCAGAGGTTCTCTTGTTAGTTCCTAGGCATATAATACTTGAACTTCAGATTGAAAGATAACAAAACATTTATTATAAGTCTTCCTGCAGTAAGTAGTGGTTAGCTGTACCTAACATAGAGTCAATTTATACCAAAATGACCTGAGCCATTTTGGTTAATGGTGCTATAGATTTCCCTTTACTTATTTCCAAGTTCTTTGATTCTGTATTTCAGATTGTTTCTGCATGTCTTCAATTGGTATTGAAATATTCACTGCAAGGAAAGGTTTCCACAACACCTAATCATGAATTCATCAGTTAATTTAAAAGTGAAATTTAATTCAACTTTTAAATTAACAGGGTTTACAAATCATTTCTGACAAAAATTATGAATTGAACTTAATTCAAAAAAAATATTCACCTATAATATTTAATAAATTTGTTTTTTATTCATTCCTTTTTTGTTTTGTTTTTTAAATTAGTTTCTTTTTCTGTTGATTTATGAAAGTTTTTAATCCACTTTTTGTTACTCTCATTGAGTTATATATAACCAAATGGCAGAAACAGAAAAGTATTTAGTTATGTCTTTTATGTTCTGAGTTCAAATCCTGCTGGAGTTTAACTATACTTTGCCGTTCATTCTTCTCTTGTCAATAAAATTAGTATCAGTCAAGAACAGAGGTTGATTCAATCGACTGATTTGTAGCCAAAATTAAAAATTATTATTATTATTTCACCTCTTGCTCATATTAAAATCTTTAGAATTTACCTTTTTTTATGGGTGGCACCTTACGTGATAATCATACTGAAAAATGGTATAAAAAGATTATTTTTATTTCAAACTTTTTTGTTTCTATTTTTAATGTACTTTGTGACTAAATTTAAAATATCCCCCTTATCTCCACTCTTCCTCTTTTTTAATCTCTATAGTTTTTATCCTTTCTATTATTATTTTTACTACGTTTCTAACCATGTTACTTTTTTGTTTTAAATAATTTCTCTCTTCATCTCTGTGAATAAATAATATATTTTTCAGACCCACACCATAGAGAAGCCCCACCTGTCCAGATCATCAAGAACCAAATCTTTAGAAGAAAGGCTACAAGAATATAATGAGACACGTGCACGGATATTTAAAGTGAATATTGGTTACTTCTCACTTCTTAAATCCATAGCAAGTCAGAATAAACCCCAGTTGGTATCCTCTAGCTGTGCACAAATAGATACTTCAATTACATACAAATTAACATTCTTTATGAGCTTCTTACTAATATAAACAAACTAAAACCCTTCATTTATTGTGAAAAGGAAGTTATCCCAGTTATAAAAAAATAGATTTAGAGATACCTTATTAACATTATTTATAGGGTACCGGTTGAAATTGGTGTAATGTTTATACTTTATTTCTTTATTTCATTTTTGTTATTCTAATTTTGTTTTACATTCTTTTGCTTATTTTTTTCTATATTTTTTTTTTTTTTATATAAAAGCGAACTTTTTTTATTTAAAACAAGAAATAATAGCTGTTCCAAAAATTCTTTTAGCTGACAGCTACATATTATCCTTAAATAACCATTATCTGTTGTGGTAAATGGTTTGTGAGGATGGTTCAGGCCATAAAGGAAATTGCTAAAAGTAAGATTTGAGGTTCATTTAGATTGTTCTTAATCCACTTCTTTACAGCCTAGTACAGGAAAATCAATTCAAAGAGACAGTTTAAACTGCCTAAACTAAAATATTATGACTGTGGTGATGTTTCTCATAAAGTTCTTGTGTTCAGATAAGCTCAAGAATACTGGAAGGGAAACCTGTAATAACCTAATATAGGTGTATAGATCTGCTTTCCTTATTGACAACAATAGAATTTCTATCTTTATACAAAAACATTGCCTATTTGTTGCTTGTGTCATAAAACATTTGGTGAAATGTAAATATTAAACAAATAGATCAAATGAGGCTAGAGTTGCATGCTTTGAGTTTGATCTGTTCTGTATATGTTCAAATTAACTAATAATTAAAGATATCAGTGTAAAAAAAACTGATAAAACTGTGCTTGTCTAAATATATAAGATTAGATCATGTAAGCTGGGCAAAAGTAAAGTATTGTGAAGTAGTCAGGTTTGTTAGCTGGGCAAAAGTAAAGTATTGTGAAGTAGTCAGGTTTGTTAGCTGGGCTACAGAGAAAGCAAGGAAGATTTCGGTAGCTACATGTGATTTGAGCTAGTACTTATAGCTGAAACTGCCAAGGATAAAAAAAAAACAATTAGCAAGTAGTAGTATTGCTACTCTTTACAAAACTATGTTTACAAGGAAATGATTATTTCTGTTATGGGCTAGAAATTTGCAGGGCAGGTGTACAGTCGATCAAATAAACCATTACGTGACTGGTTCTTATTTTATTTATTCTCAGAAGGATAAGTTGACCTTGGTGGGATTTGAACTCAGAATGTAGAGGGACAGAACTAAATACTGCTAGGCATTTAGTCTAGCATGGTTTTGTTTCTACTACTCCACTACCCTATACCCTTATAAGAAAATAATGAACATGTAAATAGTGAAATTGATTTGTATTGGTTAGAAATGAACATACAATTTTCATTTGCTTAAATATTCTTGTACAAATTGTATATTCTATATATAATTACTGGGTCCTATCAATTTTCTCTAAATATATTCATCTGAGAAGAGATAGGGACAGTGTTCATAAGGATTTAAGATGATTGCATGAGATTAGTGTAGTCACCACTTACTTTCAATTGTTACAAGTCTGTTGATGGAGGAAAGACATCTGAAGTGGGGAAATTACATTGAAATAAAGTTCTGATTAAAGAGAGATTTAGAAAAAAATGTTTAATATGGATTCTGAAAGGTGGGGCACTCCGAAGGTGATGAGAAGAGAACATCAGCATCAGTTATTTTTAAGAAGGAACAGTCTTTGGTTATCTAGTTCAAAGAAGCGTAGCCCATTGTAGTTGTGATTCAAACATCATGAAAAGAACAGTGTGCCAGTACTTAAAGAGTGTCAATAAGTATGAGCTTATTCAGAAATTAGATGCCTATTTCTAGTGTTTGCATAGAATGTGTGTTGATGTATAGATGTGTGTAGTGTATTGATGCTTTGTAAAAGATTAGTAACAGTAGAAGACTGAAGCAGTTTTTTTTACCATAACAAGAAAACTCAGCCTCTATGAAACCATTTAGGCTATTGAAGTATGTAGAGTTTCCAAATATTGTCAGGTATAGCATGCTGGAGATAGGTTCTAGATTTTCTGATGGAAAAGCGAATAGAACTCATCGCCCATTAATTAATATTTCTGATCATGAAAGATCAAGCAATTGATTCTATTTATAACTCTTATATGTGGGATGAATAAAACATTTTTTTATCCAATATTTTTTTTAAATCTTCTTGCTTGAAAAATCCTCTGAGTTTCATATGAATCATAATTTACAAATAAATGGTCACAGCTTACAGTGACTTTACTGTTGGGATAAATTTGTCTAAGATCAATAGCATACTTAATACTATTTTCAAAATTATTTACAAGAGTGACATTAACAACCTGCTTTGATTGATAGATTATTCCAATAGTGGACTATCCTATATCTGGTAGTTTGATACCATTCAGAATAAATATTGATATCATCTATATTACAAATTGGCTTTACATTCTTAGTGCATTTATTTTTCTGTAGCACTCTTAATTTTTCTTCATTGTTTTCTGTTTGTTTATTTGTTGTTTTTTTGTTGGGGTTCGTTTGTTTTTGTTTTGTTTTTGTTTTTTTGCAAATGTAGGCACTTGCTTAGCAAGTAATTTTTAGCTAGGCAAACTGGTGCATACAGTAATATGTTTTGCCTCAAGGTACAATACAGTTGATGTAGCAAGGTTTAAAAGCATGATCTTCTTGTCCATCCTGCTGCATCATGACTTTACTGTGCTATTAAAGGAATGGACTGAATAATGATCATGAGGATGATTTCTTACATAAGCAAAAGGGATGGGATGTTGTAATGTTCATACTTTTTCAAAGAGATTTAGTAACATAACTAATAAAGATGAAAAGGATTTTTAATTAGTCATGAAACATATAAAGATATGTATCTTGATAATGCAAACTCGCAAGAAAACTCCTCTCTACGAGTCTAATGTTCACCTTGTGTAAGTTATGCTTTAGTCTATCTGTGTTAGTATGTAAAGGGCAGTGATGTAGAGACCAATATTTATATTTTCTAGTGCCAAATTTGGTGCCTACAATTCTAAATTGAAATGGGTGTTGGTATATTTTGCTTTTTATCTTTCTGGCCTCAATAAACTGAGCAATAACAGTACACTGGAGATTATCAGATTGATAGGGAAAGGATAAAATCTTAATCCGTAGTTCTTGCTGGTATGTTCCAAAGTTGCATGTGTCTATTCTGTTGTTCCATGGTAACAATGATAAAAGGGAGTGCTCATTTTAAATGACTAATAGTCTACACAAATGTCTGACAAAGGATGATCAAATTCAGAGAAAAAGAACATAATGAAAGATTGCAACAAAGAAACAGCGCTAGATCTGTGGATTGCAACCAGTTGTTTACTATTTCTTACATGCCATAGTTTCTGCTTGATCGAGGTTGACCAAGACTGTACAACAACAACATAGAAGTATTAAATATGCCCATTAAATATGACTGTACACATACAGAAATAAATAAATGTTGGTTGTCTAGCATATACATACATAAGTTCTTAGAGAAATTCACATGCCTACATTCAGATTCTTGTATATGTATACAGATATACATATACATTGCACATCTAAAGCATATGTAAAATAGATGACATTAAAAATAGCAATGATGATGATAATAATGATCTTTGTAATAGGCACAAGGCCAATTTTTCTAGATTTAGGATGTAATCAATTGAATCAACTTTTCTGTATTACTGTTACTTCATTTGTTGAAGCCAGAGGATAAAAGGCAAAGTTGAATGCAGTAGGACTTGAGTTCAAATACAACATGCCAAATTAAATGATAAATCATCTAACACAGCTCTGTACCATTTCATCATCTGCAAAACTCTAATAATTGTTTCTAACATAGGCACGAGGCTAACAACCTCAGTACTTGACTGGTACTTTATTTTATCGACCCCGGAAGGATGAAAGGCAAAGTTGACCTCAGTGCGATTTGAACTCGTAGCTCAGTGAGCCAGAACGAATACTGCAAGACATTCTGTTCGACACACTAACGACTCTGCCAACTCTAATAATAATAATGACAATGATAATTACAAAGATAATGACTGAATGATCCATGTTGTACACACTTAAATCCTTGCTGTTGCTGAATTTAATAAAATCCCCAAGGAAATATGTCCTGTTTGGGGATCTAATAATAATACATCAGTTAGTTCTAAGGGTTACGTAGTTAGGAGTGATGAGGTTTTTGTGAATTATTTCTAATTTCTGTTCATTTTATTTAAGATCTTAATAATTCTACTCTAAAATGAGATCAATCATTGAGTCATAAAAAAAACAAATATGGTGGGAGTGGGGAGGGTACAGGAGTCATAAAAAGAAACATTAAGTTTGAACCTTGTTATTATTTCTACAGCATTTCAACACTTTATTTGTTCTCATGCTAAAATTAAAAATGTAAAGCTAAAAATAGACATTTAACTTTCCATATGTCTTAGTATCCGTCTAAATGATTTAATCTTATAAGATTTGCTGCTAAGAATAACAGGGAGTATGAAATACATTATAAATCTTGGAGGAATTATATTGTTAACTTTGGCCCATATGGAAAAGAGACACCATCAACTCTCTCTCTCTCTCTCATATGAATTTGATTCATCTTAGAAATCTAACAATCTGTGCTGGATCAAATAATTTTAGGATTTTAATGTAAGTTTAGTTAAAAGAACGAAACATTCTTTTCCCCATCAAAAACATTACAAAATATATTTTAGCGTAGGTAAATATCATTTTTACTTATTTATTTTGGTTTTTCCATTGTTTTGATAATGTGAAACTTTCGCATGAATTGCTGGTAAAACGCTTGCAAGAATTTCCTGCTTAAATAATCTTTATCATTCATCCGTGAAACTGGTGTAGCACCTCCTACAGCAATGTGTGTCAAGTAGAGTGATGCACCTTGATGTTCCATGTTTGTGGCACACTTTGAAACCATGCCTCTGAATCAGTCATTGAGGACAGCCATCATACTCTACCAAAGAACTATAGGGATATGCCATGAGAATTGGACATTTTCGATATTCAATATGGAAAAATAAATTATATTCTTACAAAGAAATAACTAATGTAATTTTGAAATAGATAATGAAATGGAATGTGTTTTCATTACTTAGTGTGTCTATATTTGTGTGTGTGCAAAAGAGAGAGAGAGAAAATGAGTATTGACAGTCTGATAGTGTTTTAAATAGGATAGATTTATGTTTAAAAACTGAAAGGCTTCATTAAATTGATAATTCAGCGATAAACTATTTTCATAATATCACCTTTAAAACATTATAAACTATTTTCTTACACTAGCTGAATCTTGTCCATATCATATGGTCTCTTGAGTTTTAACAAATTCTTTTAAATATATCAACTATCCCATAGATTCTTCTCAATAAAGTAATAATTTCTTATGTTTTCTCACAATATCTATGCCTACATGTGCATTACATAGTTCAGTGTGAGTATGTGTGTATGTGGACATGAGTGAGCATATATATATATATATATATATATATATGTATGTATGCATGTATGTATTTGTTTGTTCGAAGCTGATAATTCACTGTCACTACCCTGAGTTTCTATGTTTGTATGACCAATCAAATGCATGACCAATCAAATGCGTTTGAACAAATAAACTCTACCACATGTATTGAGTATTTTGTCACACACACACACATATATGTATATAGGTGCAGGCATGGTTGTGTGGTTAAAAGGTTTGCTTCGCAACCACATGGTTTTGGGTTCAGTCCCACTGCATGGCACCTTGGGCAAGTGCCTTCTACTATAGCCTCGGGCCGACCAATGCCTTGTGAGTAAATTTGGTACACGGAAACTGCAGAAGCCCGTCATATATATGTGTCTGTGTGTTTGGGTTTGTCTCCGTATCTGTCTGTTTGTTTATCTCCTGTAACTTAGCAGTTTGGCAATAGAGACTGATAGAATAAGTGCCAGACTTAAAAATAAGTACTGGGGTTGATCTGATTGACTAAAACCTTCCAAGGTGGTGCCCCATCATGGCCGCACTCAAATGACTGAATCAAGTAAAAGTAAATATGTGTGTGTATGTATACATATATGTATCTGTATATATATATATATATATATATATATATATATATGTATGTATGTGTATACATATATGTATGTATGTGTATACATATATATATGTATGTGTATACATATATGTATGTATGTGTATACATATATGTATGTATGTGTATACATATATGTATGTATGTGTATACATATATGTATGTGTGTGTGTGTGTGTGTGTAGATATGTATGTATCAACATCGTTACTTTCCATGCTGGCATGGGTTGGACGAGTGATTTCAGACCGAGTCAGTTCCTATTTGGAGTCACCACTCTACTAGACAGGTCGGTAGTTTACGTCTCACTCACACGTTTCATTTGGCAAGTTTTCTATAGCTGGATGCCCTTCCTATCACCAACCACTTTATAGAGTACTGGGTGCATTATATCATGGTACCTACAGTAGAAATATTGTTAGGTCCACAACATGACTAAAAAGTCCTTTCTACCCTGTGTTATCTCTTCGATCACCAAACACTTTACAGGGTGCACTGGGTGCATTTTATCATGGCACCAGCACTAGAGTGGATGCCTTGTCTCTTGCAGGCTAAAGAGTTCTCTCTACTCTACATAGTCTCCATTTTTTGAGGGCAAATGTGACCTGGTAGTGTGAATAGTTGAGTGATGTACAAGAGGGTAGGAGGGAAGGCGTGTATGGGTGTGATGAAGGGAGCAGCGATTAGATGATAGTGTGAAAGGAATGTCTCTTGCAAACCAAGGAAACTCCTTTCCCTACATAGTCTTCATTCTTAGTAGGCAAACATGACCTGAGGGTGTGAATAGAAAGGGAGTAATGTATGAGAGGGGTGGGGGGGGTAAGAGTATGGGTGTAATTGGAGAATCAGTATGTACAAGAAGTATGTGTATGAGTGATGGGTGAAGTAGGGATTAGATGGTGGTGGGAGAGGAATGTGAAAACATAGTGGTAACTACATATTAGGTGCCTACCATCCAATTACTGCTTCCCCATCGCACTCATACTCTTTCCCTCCTGCCCTCTTGTACTTCATTCACCTTCTATTCATGCTCTCAGGTCACATTTGCTCTCAAAGAACGGAGAGAACTCTTTATATTGCAGGAGACAAGGCATCCTCTCTAGTGTTGGTGTCATGATATAATACAGCTAGTACACTTTGTAAAGTGATTGGCAATCGAATAGAAACAATGTAGGGTAGAGAGGATTCTTTAGTCGTGTCATAGACTTGACAACCTTTCTAATGTTGGTGCCATGATAACATGCACCCAGTACACTCTGTAAAATGGTTGGTGTTAGGAATGGTAACCAGCTTTAGAAATCAAGCCAAATGAAACATACAAGTGAGATGTAGTCCCCCAACCCATCTAGGAGATCGATGACTCCGAATATGAACTGACTCAGACTGAAATCACCCTTCCAACCTATGCCAGCATAGAAAGCAGATGTAAAACAATGATGATGATATATGTATACGAGTTTGTCATTTCTTAACAGTTGTAAAAATTAACATTATTATGCAAATTAGTTTACCTAATATAAACTAAGGAGTTGTTGGTGTTGTTGTTCAGCCCCAGGTGAACCATGATTGAGAAGACCTATGATCAAAGACATTCCAGCCATATTTTTAGGGTATCCAATGTATCCCTCCATGTTTAAGCTAGTAGGGTGTGGTTTGAGGGAGATTTGGCTGCTATTTCTCGCAGATCTAGTGACCGCATAGATTCACTCTTGGTGAAATTAAGAAGTATTTTATTTTTTATATGTACATATGAACTACTTTTCTCTCAGCATCTTGGTAAATAGGGTTAATATGACAGGGATTAATCTGTAACTGATACCCATGTTGTGTTGTCCAGAACTAGGGTTATATATTGAAGCTTTATTCCACTTTTAAACATATAAATATACTTTGGTAAACTGAATTTGTTTAGTTTTCATATTCTCCGACTAGATGAACTCATCTTCACTTTAAACTACTTCTCTGGTGAGTTCTACCAATTCTTAACAGATTAGCTATGGAGACTGAAATGAGCCCCAATTATACTAAGCTTTTTGTCGGCCATAGTAAGGCCCAGATTTTTGTCCAGTTCACTGGTTTACTCCTGTTATATTTGGTGGCGTCACCATCCACTTCACCCACTTTATATCTATCAATAATTTCTGCTATGCACTAGAATTCACTTTCACTATTATTGATACTTCCATCACCTTAACATCTCTGTCACAATTGACACCATCCACCTTTTGACCTCTGTATACTATAAACTTACTGATTCTCACTCCTATTTCAAGTATTCTTCTTATCAGACACAGATGAATTCAACCATCTCTTTTTCAGAATTTCTTTGACTCTGGTGGTTATCCAGCAACGAATTAGATTTCCTCTTTAGAACCAAGGAAATGCACCACATTTTCTTTACATATGGCTATCCTAAATCATTTATTAACGCTAATCTGAAAATTTCACAAGAAACATTTCTATTAAAAAAAAATATATAGGAAGTTATATTAAAGAATAATATTTTTTAAAAGTATATGTAACTGTTGTTTTAAATTAAATTCATTTTAAGATATTTGAAAATATTTCACATGCTCC
>JAOPJM010001604.1:29851556-29864731 GCA_027124095.1 Muusoctopus leioderma
TTCTGCCTCAAAATTCTCTCTCTCCGTCCAACCCATGCTAGCATGGAAAAACGGACGTAAAAAGCGATGATGATATAAGCATTCACCAATTGTTCGTTTTACATTTGGAATCTGTTTAATGACACCATGTATTATTAAAATAATGTTTGTATTTACTGATTTTCTTTTAAATTGTAAAATTTGTTTATTCCAGTCTCCTCAAGCATCAATTGAAGATCCACAGCTAAATATTATGTAAGTTTTTTTGTTGTTTTTTTTACTTGATTTGCATTGCATCATTTCGTAAAAAGTGAAATATTTTCTACTATAATGCATTTACGTATGAAGAAAACTAAAAATAATTTTTTGTTCTATAATAAACAATCTTTTGTAAATATAAAGGAAATTGTATTTTAGAAAAATTATTTCTAAACTTGTGATAAAAGATTGATTGTTGTTGTAATTGTTTTAATAATAAAATAAGCATTAAACACAACTAAGTAAGTTTAGAATTCTAGATGTGTAATAGGAATCTGAAAAATAGATTGAGTTTCTGTTAAGGAGGAAATTTAATGATTCAATATGCTTTACATCAACTAGTACTTGGAAAACTGCCAAATAAATTATAGTGAATGCTGAAATTAATAGCTTCATCTACTTTTACCACTGGAATTGGAAGAAAATATTTTCTCAAAATGAAATAAACATTGCTATTTCAACTAATTGGTATGCAGACTAGACTATTATACACACCTGGAATTCTTGAAACTGATTTTTATTTTTATGTTGCAAATTTTAAGCAGTTTGAAAGAGAAGGAAATAAATATTCCTTTAGATATCAATGTATAGTGATATCAGTTTTAATGCAGAAAACATCAAACAACTTGGGGATTGCAAGATAACTGCTTTCAGAATTAACAGTCTTAACCTATAAAACAATATTTACATTTGATTCAGCTACATCCTACTTAAAACATCATTAAAAGCTTATATAATTATAATATGCCATTTTAGTTTCCAAGAGCTTGAAACTATAATTATTAATAAATGGTATGTTCTGTTTGTTCTTAATTTTCAGGAGAAAGCTGTCTCGACCTGCTAGCTTAGGTGGCAGTAAGGAAGATCTTGGTTCAAGACCTTGGAGCAGTACGGACTCCTCTAGTGGTTATGGTACAGATAGCTCAGTTAAATCCAGAATGCCAGTTACAAAAGCTGGTAGCTTTGGTGGCTTCTCTAGTTCTCATAATGTTAAGACTGGCATCTACAGGGGTGCAAGTTTATCAAAAACAGGTTTGTTATCTTTTACCTTTTCTATATTTTTAGATAATATTTCAGTGGTGCAATTATTTTTTCTTTCCCACTGTGCCAGTAATGCAAAAAATAATTTCATTACTGAAATATTACCATGTTTTAATATCCATTTAAAATTAACCTTAAAATATAGTAACAATGTTTATAATTTCAGTACTCTGTATGTTTGTGTTTTATACACAAGAAAAATTTGCAGATGTTATGGTGATATATAAAACAAAAATTATCAAATTTTTAGAGTAGGATATTTTTAATTAAAATATAGAGCCATTTTTCTTTTGGTGTTTTATTATTCAGTTCAGCCTAATTTTTTTTAATATATATATAAATATGCAATATGAAATACAATAAAATGACTGATTCTAGTTTAATTATAGTATTAACAAAACTGTAAGGTTAACTTCAAACCTTTGCTTTCTGAAAACCTTGTTCAAGTATATATAATTATTTGACTCTCTGAAGAAAACATTTAAACGAAAATATTATTTTGCTTTATGGTGCACACTATTTTGTGATAGAATGTTCTTGGCAAACTAAGTCTGCAACGCATTATTCATTCCCAGTTGGAGCTTCCTCATCTCACTTATATTGCTAATGTCTTTGGAAGTCACATGAACATCACATCTTACAATTCCTGTTCTCTACAATTCCAAGACTCCATTCCTATGTGTACCCATCATTAGCAAAGAGAAATGTGGAAGCAGACATCAGTTGTAAAATTGTAAAACCATGCATAAAACAACTTCAGAAACTAGATTACAATTAAAAATTGAAATATTTAAGGTAAAAATATCTCTTCATCTAAATTCTCATCTGAGTTTTAATTTAAATTTTTTTTTAATAAGTTATCAAGGGCAGAGAAGCAAGGCTCAGACCCTCCCAAACTGGTAAGATATTGATGCAGCTGATGATGCCCAGTTTGAACATCTGCAGGGAGAAACCCAGGAGTCTGGTCTAAAGTCTTGTAACAATGTGAACTCTGCTAAAGGCACCAAAGGATCAGGTGGTGGTGTTAATCCGGGCAGTATATTTGACCTACTACTTAATGTGGCAGAAACTTATACGTTCTAAACATTAGTGAATAGTGTCAAATTTATAAAACTCAACTGTAAAACTGGCAATAGAATTAATGTACAAGACTTCAAGGTGTAGTACACTGATATATTGCCTTAACTACCCTTCCACAATAAACCAAAAAAATAAAATTTTAGTTCATTCCAGATATTGCCTTTTTTTACCTTTGCTTTTATCCAAGTGTTTCCAATATCTTACTTACAGCATAATCTTTGATATCCACACAATTACTGTGATGGAGATTAATTGTTGTTGTTGTTGTTCTACTTTATTCAAGTGCATAATTTTGTTTGTTGGCATCATGTGAATCTAATACATCAATCAAGTTTAGCTTAAAATATCTTCATTTAACTCTTTTGAAACCAACATGCCTGAAACTACTTCTGGTTTTATAATACAAAACCTCCAATTTTAAAGTGTTCATCTTTAAATTAGAACCTTCCATTATAATTTTATGTAAGAACCTTTTAAGTTATGTTCAAAACACCATCTTAATAATGAAAAAGTCCAAATTCTTGATTATTTTCAAAATTAATCAAAATATGTGGAATGTATATTTCATTAGAAATATGGTAATGGGCTGCTGCTCATTTACACTTATTACTAAATAGTTTCTTCTAATATTTTAACTTTACTGGTTGGTAAAAAAACATTACATTCCATATAAATACCAACAATGCATTTTTATATATTACTGAGACTGATTCACAAAAATGTAGGTTTTCTCTTCAGAGCAAGAAAATACTTCAGTCTTCAATAGCTGCTAATCATATTCAAAATGCAAATTGACCCTACACTACTGCTCACTAATCTGGGAGGGAAGACTTCCCCACGCATACATACATCCTCATGACTACATCAACTTAAAAGTTGTCTATCTGATCGACAGGCCTTCAATCACCAACATTCTACAACCAGTGGCCAACCACTTCTATAATGGCTTCTACTCCTTTAAACTTATTGGTTGTATATTACTCTCCTAAATCCACTCGAATACTTTGCTGAATTTTTTTTTCCTTGATATTATTTCCATCTGTGACTCCCTTCTCACCCATCTTGCCTCTATATCCTCTAATCTACCACAATTCATACTTAACATTAACTGTGCTAATTTTCCCTTGATTTCACTACACCCCACAAAGACTTTGTAAGTTAGTCTTCTTCAGACTAACTTACAAAGAAATATAATATTCACTTCAAAATAAATTAATTAGAGCTATTCAGTTCAGCTTTATTATTATAATGTATGCTTTCTTAATATTCCTGTAATTGGGTACAAGTTAAAAGTATAGTTATTTAAATTATCTTAGTTTTCTGTTAAGTACTTAGAGCCTGCATCTTCCTAATATCAACGTATGTATGTGAGACTTGGGTATTACGAAAAACAGATGAACAAAAAATCACTGCTTTCAAGAATATGTGCTATCAACGAATATTGAGAGCCCCCTAGGTGAGGCGGCACACAAATAGTGACATCAGGGAGGAGCTAAACGTTCCAAGTGATTGACTATTAAAGTGTGCAAAGAGACAGAAGCTAGGATATTTTGGTCATGTGGTAAGGCATAATGGAATGGAAAAGAGAGTCCTTGAGGCACACATTCCTGGGAAGAGGGAGACCAAGATGGGATGGGATGGTGACAGAGGTTTTTGGTTCAATGGAGAAAGCCAGAATGATTGCACAAGATAGAAAATAGTATTGTGCTGCTGTGAGAGAAGCTATGATGATGATGATGATGTCTTTTAGGAATTTTTTTTTTTTTTGTTATATATATTTCAGCACTGAAATCTTGTTTCATCGCCGTGGTTTTGGAACCAACTCTAAACATTGCACTATATCCCGAGACAAAATACATGCCTCATCTTGAGCTTCTTGAATTAAGATGTTTTTCTTTATTTTTTTATTGTAGATTCTATTAGCAGTGGAACATCCAGTTGTCTTGGAAGTCCAATGCCAACTATTCCTTGTACCCCTCCACGAAGTAGTGTCAGTCCACATTTTATAGGGAGCAGTAATGCATCAGCTCCTATTCAATCCCCTCTGCAAACTAACTCTGCAGGTAAATTATATTTTGATTCAAATTTTTTTATTTGAGTGTTCGAGAAAAAAAAAGGAACACCTGCTTTCTCATGTTTACAATTAGACAGCATTCTAATTTTTAACATGGGAAAACATTTTCATCTGAATATTTGACAAATATAAAGTATACAACATGCAATAATCTACTATGGTGCTTTTATTATTGAAATATATAATGCAGTTGATTTTTATGCAACTGAAAATTATGTTCCAACATAATGAAAATCTTTTTTATATCTTTAATTTGAAATAGATGTTTATAAAAAATGTTTCAATTACTTCTAATGCATTACTGGTAATCTACAGGTTTATTTTCCTTTTTGATCAGTGGAATGTACAAAGGCAAAATTTTTACTATTAAAAAGAGATATTATTATAACCTACTTATTGAAGCAAGTTCAGCTGTTATTGGTGACTAATATTTCACTCTACTGCTTGTATTTTCAATTTTTCTCCAAGTGGAAATAAAAACCCACTAAATCAATTACTAAGGCTATTTTTTTTAAATCAACACCCAACAAAGGATATGCAAATAGTTATTGATTCATTTTGCTTTGCGAATAGTTTTTTTTTTCATTTTGTTCTTTATTTTTATTTTGTAATGAGCTATTGATTTTAGAGAGCTATTCTGTAAAACTCATACTGGACTGTCTAGCAATATACAATATAATTTGAAAGTGAATGCTCTAATATTCACATTAAAGAATAATTTATTGTAGTTGATAATATAGATGTTATTAGTAAATTGTAAGCTACTCCACACCTATTCGTAAACTAACATCAAGAATGGTTGTGTGTATAAATGTAAGTGCCTTTATTTGGATACAGATCATGATATCAAAATTTATTTTATCATTCATTGTGCCTTTTAATCATTTGTATATTTCTTTGCTCTCTTTTCTTAGAGAAACTCTTCCATATAAAACTCATCAGTCATATCTCCCATCAAGGATATTTTCATTTCTTCTTCATGGCCTAATGCTAACTACCTATCTACACCACAATACTTCTTCCTCTCATATAGCTTGTTTAGATGCTGCCATAGTAAACATTTTGGATAATATATGCAATAGTTTTGCAGTTCTCCTTTGCCTAACATGCAATAATATACTCTAATATTATAAATCTATTATTTCATTATTATAATTTACCTCCTTAATATATCTTATACCATTCTAGGTAATGCACGTAATATTTTCACACAATGAAAAATAAAATGATGAAGCAGATAAATTAATAGCAGATGATGGAATTTTCATTATGATACTTTAAAATTTGGGAATCCTTATTTCTTATTGAAATGAAGGATAATATGTTTCATGACATCTGCAGTGTATAGTAAGGAAAACTCATCCAAAATAAATAAATTATCTATTATTTTTGTAAGACAAAAATTCGATGAAAAGCTGTAATGCACTGATTTTTATACCAGACCTCTCAGAGATCATTTACTGGTTAATTAGAATTGGAAGTCTATAAGCTGTCAATGTCAGGAAAACCTACTTAAAATTTGAGTAGCAACTTTATCACTGCTGCAACATCTCTGCTTTGTACTTGTTCTACCAGTACTTCCATGGATGATGTACCAAGGAACTCTCCTCCTCTTGTATCCCACCAAAGTCATCCCATACATACATTGCACATACAATCATTGCTGAGTCTGTACAAGTGAATTGTTTGACACCTGGAATGGGTGATTAGAGTCAAAGCTGTTGCACCAGAATCATTATGCTCATCTCAGAGTATGGATATAAGTATATTTCCTTTGTGTTTTTTTTTTCCGTTTCTATATGGTTTTTGCAAATCAGCTTGTAATAAATGTCCTCTGCATTATACATATACTATTCTTCTTGCCATCAGTGATATGGTCATAAAAGTAAGCAACTGCTATCTTGGTTATGCAAACAAGATTTCTTTTTTAAAAATTTATTTGAGCTTTGCAATCCTAAAGGACATGCATGTCTATCTCTTGGATTGCAGTTGTTTTCTGTGTTGTTATGCCTAGATATGTACTGAAACTGAAACGTTGGATATCTCCAATTCATACTGTAAAATAAATGTTTGTGCACTGGTGTCTGTGACAGAGAAATATGGCTTTTTATATAAATCATCTAGAAGTATAAATGCTCCAAAATAAAATGATCTTGTCCTGCATGTTAGAAGTCTCCACATTAGGGAAACGTCCTTTTTCCAGTAAAAATTATTTTATCTACAGCAGTACTACATTAGCAACATGAACAGATATATCTAGCTTTATACCAGTATTTTGAGAATAAATATAACTAACAAGATCACTCTAATTTATGTCTATTAAAAAGAGAAATGACAAAGAATTCATTCAATGCACAATATTGAACCTTCTCATTCTGAAAGAATTGCCATTTGGAATCAACTATGTGATACAACTAATGATAATTTTTCCTACCTTTCTGCTTCTTGACATCCTATAGTATACTAGCTACAGAACGATTACGGCTTTGTTGATTAAGGAAAATGGATAACTAAAATAAATTACTTATTTTAAATAAGTCAAGAAGAGATGTTTAAAATCATATTACAGGCTAAAAGAATATTTATGTGAATATAATTCACACTAAGAGATATTTCTGATGTACAATGGGTTGAAAGTGATCTTTGATAAAATTGTGGCAAAATATTATCCACTCCTTAATAGAAAACATATATTTTTAAAAAGAAAAGAAACAAACAGAATTTGAAGAAACTTTCAAAGTTTAACAATATATGGAATGAAACAGGTTTTATAAAATTTACATTTTCACTCAGTTTTACTCAGTAAAGGTATATATAAATATATATATATAATTAGAATCTGAAGCTTCTTCAATTGTTACTCTGAGTTTCACATTACCAATTATTCAAACAATTGAAGAAGGGAAGCAGCATGACAATATGTAAGTAAAACTTTTTGTAAATGCATCAAAATATGATTAGTCATTGAGATTTGATTGGTTGCGAAAAAACTAAGAAAATGCATCACATATTCATCTATCCAATTGTCATACACAGAACATGTGATATATTTATCTATTCACATGCAAAAACACGTGATATTTTCATGTCTTCTGTTTCATGTGTGTAAAACACACAAAAGCAAAGAAGGTGGCTACTGTAAATGCAGTTTTAGTGTTGATGAATATCTGAATGTTTTTTCCAATATGTGAACATCTTTCAGGGTATGACAAATCCATTATGTGGAAAATAAACTATTTTTTTCAGTTGGTATTTGTAAATTCCTCAGTAAATACCGATGCAGGTGACTGCAAGAATTCCCCAATTCCGATCTTTTGTTCAAAATTCCAAAAGCCTGTAATAGGATGTTATACTTCTCTGAGAGACAAAGACCACACCCTCTGGAGAAATTCATGTAGGGGGATACATGTTCTATAATAGAGCAATCAATTTTACAATTGTTAATATTATCTACCCTCTCAACAGTATGTTTCCTTATAAAGCATTAGTTTATTAAGCTAAAGTATTTTTTGCAAATAACAGTGAAACAAAAAACTATATAAGGTTTACTGAAAATCCCTTTAAATAATGATTCTCACAGCCTATGTATACATTGAGACACTCAGAAAGACACCTCACCACCTCACTATCCAAATATATCAGAAGTTTAAAGGATGATAACATTAACAATTATAAAATCAATTGGTCAATTATTGAGCACGTGTCCTCCTACATTAATAGCTTCAGAAGGTGTGATCTTTGTCTCTTAGAGAAATATAACATCCTATTACAGCTTTTGGAATTTTAAACAAAAGATTAGAATTGGGGAATTCTTACAGATGCTGCCATCGATATTTATTGAGGAATTTCCAAATACCAACTAGCAAAAATAGTTTATTCCCAAAATAATGGATCTGTCATATCCTGAAAGATGGTCACATATGCAAAAAAAACATTCAGTTATTCATCAACACTAAACCTGGATTAACAATAGCCACCTTCCATGTTTTTGTGTGTTTTACGCATATGAAACTGAAGACATGAAAATATCACGTGTCTTTGCATCTAAATCAGGGGTGGGCAACCTTTTTCGAGAAGCGGGCCGCATGAGACATGGCTCATCATCAGGCACTACTAAACAAATTCAAGGTAGTTTTTCGTTTAGGCGGGCCATTCAGAAAGCACCGCGGGCCGCAGTTTGCCCATGACTGGTTTAGACCTTACAAATTTTGGGTACAATATGGGCTAATGAAATTGCAAGGGCAAATATATCAGAGTCTAAAGAGAGTTAAAAGTTAAAACAGTCTACAAAATATATAAGTGTAGAGGAAGGTGAGTGACTGTGAGGTAGATGGGAAGGATGTGGAATGAAAGAAATTCTACATGAAATGATTCCTCCTATAATGAAGATGATGTAAACAAATTGTTGCAGCAAACAACATCATATATCAGGTGCAGCAAGAGTACCTTACTACCCTATCTCCACCAACAGCAGCCATGGGATACACGCAGGAGACTGGCCTGAGCGATGAGGCTAAGAAAATATGATCAGTTAGTGAAGGAGGAAGATGATTATGCATACATGCACACACACATACAAAAGTGTAGTTGGTTCAAAGTAGCACAAAAATAAACCCCCTACCATTGAACTACCTGTCCCAAATCTCAGTCAACAAGCAAGCTAAAGGAGTCTCTATGCCAGTGATGCCCAAAAAGGGTGCCACGAAAATAATAAAATTATTTATATTTATTCTCTAAAATATATAAATACTTTTAATACATTTTTAGCGTTACGCACAAAATGCACCCAAATATTTTTATTTACTCTAAAGTGTGCCACAAATAAAAAAAGGTTAGGGAACCACTGCTGTATATATTTGCTTGACCTGAGCCAAATATCCCTCAAATCACAACCTACCTTCTTAAAAGATGAAGGACATATTGGATAATGTAACCTCTGATATACAAAAAGACAGATGGGCATGGCTAGAATGCCTTTGATTATGCCTACCTGATCAGGGCTGACATGAAGCTAAACAACAACAACAACAACCTCAGTCCATCAGCCATACACATCCTTAAATCTCCCATTCTCCAGTACCTCAATTTAAGAAACAGTGCTAACCCAAAGTGACAAACCAAAGATAAGAATTGATAAATATTTTTTCTAACTTGAAATTCCAAATTCATAAAGCAAAGGTATTTTCACAAATCAAAGTAAGGGATGGGATCTGAACTGGGGAAAAAGATTATTGATTAGAATCTATATTACAATATAGGCATTAAGTCAGTGAGTGTGAGGTTTAGGAATTACTGCACCTAGTTCAGATCTTACTATTGCCATTGTTGTATTGTGACCCTGAGCAAGCCACATAACCCTGCTTGATCCAGTTTGCCTGAGAGAACATTAAAAAAGAAAGTCCTACACCTACTTCATGACTGAGTGATTAATAGTAGTAAGGGTTATCCAGCTGTAACAACATCTGCTTTCGCAAGTAAACAATGCTCACACACGAAAGCACAACAAATGTTATTGTGTCATTTTTATTTTCAGCGTGGGTTTCACCACTGGATGCCCATCCTATCACCAACCACTTTATATAATAATAATAATAATAATAATCGTTTCTAACATAGACAAGGCCACACATTTGATGATGTGGGGGGAGGGGGGTATTTTATTTTATTGACTCCAGATTGATGAAAGGCAAAGTTAATCTTGGCGGGATTTGAACTCCGAATGTAAACAACCCAAACAAATACCACAACGTATTTTTTCATATTTTAACAGTTCAATCTACCTCATTGTTTTTTTTTCATTATGAAAAAACAATGTCATCATTGCTTTAACCCTTTCATTACCATACTTCTAATGAAATACACTGCCTATGACTTTCAATTAATTTTGAAAATAATCAAGAATTTGGAGGGATTTAGTAAAATAACTCTCATTATTAAGTTTGGAACATAACAAAAAGTTCTTTCATAAAATTATAATGGAAGGTTTAAATTTAAATGTGAAGACTTTCAAACGTGTTTTTTTTAAATCACAGAACCAGGGGTGGTTTCAGTCGGGTTGATATCAAAAAGATTAAATAAAATATTTCCCTTTATCATATCTCAATACTGTGATACCTCATGTCTGACAGACCTAACCTGAAGGGCACTGTAAGTAACCCCTCCCAGCTCTTTGCTTTACTTCTACTTTGTATATCATCATCACCACCACCATAAGCCACTGTTATACTAACTACATGCACCAGCCATTCACATCTCCCCCACCAGCCATTCACATCTCCCCTGAGTACATTGACTGATGCTGTCATTAACCACGTACTTTCTCAGCACAGGTAGTAAGGCTTGGTGACTTGAACTTAATATTTAGACATGTGTGTTACTATCACTGATACACCCATGTTGATACCAAACAACCTCTTTTGTATTTATACTGTTCATTGTGTGGACACACACACACACACACATACATACAAGATTATAATATTGTACACTTAATTGTAAGGCTATACAAATGGTAGTACCATGCAGTCTCAATGTTGTGTGGTACCTACTTACAGCTAAGTAGACTGGGCTGTTGACAGTTATGTGTGTCTTGGTCATGGATAGAGTCAAGCAGTAGAGACCGGATCAGACCTCAATCCCCTGACTCGGACCACCTGTGTCTACCTGTGAAAGAAAGGAAGAGTAAATAAAGACCAAAAGTCCTTACCAACACATCACGGCAAGCGACAAAGCTACATATGGATAAAGTATCAGCACACTGTAGAGAGAAATGAAATTAAAGAGTATTAGTGATGTAATGGATACATAAATAGAACAATATACTGGTTAAATATCTAAATATCTGAGATAAGTTGTTAATAAGATTACAATTGTTCAGACTTTTAACCACATCTTTGGAGATGAAATTTAATGAGAGGAGAAACATCTAAGTCAGGAATGGTTGAATGTATATGGTGGAAGAAAGGAAATCATATACCACTACGGAATGACATTTCCCTAGTTGATAAAGAACCACAGTGGAAAGACACAACAATCCTCAAAGAAGCAGTAAATATAATGCTTGCTGATAATCCAGTCAGTAAGCCCTGTGCTGATATCAGCTCAATATGGCTGCCTTACTAAAAGATAAATATAAATAATCTAAAAATTTACATGTGTCAGTAACCTAATGGATAAAGCATAATTACCCTTAGGTTCCTGGTTCAAACACAGGTTGGTACCATGTACACATCCAGGAATTTAACACCTGATGACACTTGGAGTTCAATCCAATTGAAATGCAGTCTAGATGTAAATATTTTAAAAATCCACTTCTCCAAAGACGTGGTTAATAATCTGAAAAATTGTTTTATTAACATATTGCTTCTTCTAACTTTGGAAGAATTAGTTTCCTCTCTAGACTTGGTACCTTCAATGGCCTTTAAATAGTTTTGATGAAATAACTTATTCAGATACTATTTGACTACTTTAGAGATTAAAAATTATGATCTAAGAACAAGAGTCTGTGAGTAACTAGAATCAGAAAATATTAGTAAATTGGTTTCAAAATATTTACCAGAACAGTCTTTTAAAGTCATAAAATAGACAATTGCATGTTCCAATTGTTGCATTCTTTGCTATTTCTGCATCTAATAACGATAATGATTTCTAACATAGGCAAAAGGCAAGGAACAGTAGGCAATTAACCAGACCTTGGTATTTGATTGTTATTTTATCAACCCTGGAACGATGAAAGGTAAAGTTGACCTCGGAATTTAAATGGATGTAATTAAATCCAACAAAGCATTTTGTTCAGCATTCTACTATCCACTGCCCTGCATACAGTAACAATATTTTTTTCTTGTCTAAAAGTAGTAATATTTTTTTGCATATTTATCTATATTGTTTTAAATTATATTTCTATAACATTATCTTTAATTATCATCGCGTTTTTTCATATTTGCAGAAACATTTTTGTGACAAGCGTAATAAAATAAAATATAAAATATAACAAACACATAGGTTCTTGTTATAGAACAACATTGCTAAATTCTATCAGAAATTTCTTGACTACTTATGGGCTTTAGAGCAATTAATATTTTTCATTTATCTTTCTGGTAACTATGTAGCATTAGCACAGCAAAGTGTACTTCTAGTGAGATGGTAGGGTGTGATTTAGGAGGGATTTGGATGATATATCTAGCAGGTTGAGTGACTGTGTGTAGGTTCCTAGTTGGTTTGTATCATTTTGAGTAATGTTACAGTGATATATAGATTTTATATTTTAATGTTACTAATCAATGTTTGAAAGCCTTTTAAAAGGAGTTAAACAAATGTGACAATGAAAAATGTTATTCTGAATATAATTCTTAAGATCAAACAACACATAAACTAATTTCTTGTGCTATATACAAACACAAACTTTAATAAAAAGTAGGTTATCTCTTTTCTTTTTTAAATGGGATTTTTAATCTTTCTTGGTAATAAAGAGTGCTCACTTTTGGTAGAATATATATATATATATATTGGGAAGAGAGAGAGAGAGAAAATGCCTGAAAACGGGGTTTTTTTGTGGCTTGTTTATTATGAGGTTTGCAGGCAGGAGGCGCAGGTGTTTGAGGTGTTTTTACACAGAAATAGTTCATTTTCACCATATATACATATAATATATATATATAAAACAACATGATAGGCGCAGATGGCTGTGTGGTTAAGGAGTTCGCTTCGCAACCGCATGGTTTCGGGTTCAGTCCCACTGCGTGGC
>JAOPJM010001604.1:29864831-29877829 GCA_027124095.1 Muusoctopus leioderma
GGGTCGAGAGGGCTCTATAGTCATGTCTTGGATATGACAACCTCTCTAGTGTTGGTGCCATGATAAACACACCCAGTACACTCTGTAAAGTGATTGGTGATAGGAAGGACATCCAGCCATAGCAACCAAGCCAAACGAAACATACGTGAGGCGTGGTCCCCCGACCCGTCTAGGAGAGTGGTGACTCCATTCACAATCAACGCGGGCCGAAATCCCCCGTCCAACCCATGCCAGCATGGAAAACGGACGTAAAATGATGATGATGCAGTTGAGTTGGAGTGCTAAATGTCTTTTGTATTATGAGTTCCACTTTACTTTTCATCTTTCCAAGGTCAATCAAATATATATATCAGTCATATATTAACAATTCAATCGACTATACACCACTTACCTACAAATGTGTGGCCATGTGCTAAAAGAGTAGAAATCATCATTGTTTTTTTAAGGATGGGCAGAATATCAGACAAAATACCTTGCAGTGCTAGTTACTTCCCTTTATGGAGCTAACGTGGGCGCTTCTACGTGGTTACTAGACCTGCTACAAATAGTAGCGAAATCTCCACCAAATCCCACCCCACCATCTTAGAAAAGAAACTCATTGGATAATGTGGTCCTGGTTCCTCTGCACATAGGGGAAAAGACAGGACGGTCACGGCTGGAATGCCTTTGATGATACGTCTGCTTGAGTAGGTTTGACCTGGGGCTAAACAACATCCTTTTATGTTCTGAGTTTAAATCTTTTCTGGAATTGATAAAATTGACTACTCTGTTTCCCCAAAAATGTGTGACTTTGCACTGTATCTGACCACTGGACCACTGGATGTAAGCAACAATAGGCCTACTGGTTGACCAATTGGGAAACCTAAGGCCAGAAAGCAGTCCACATTTTAGTGACCATTGCAATTATGCAGCAGTATGTTGGGGGACTAGATTTCAATTCCTATCTAGAACTGCCAGTTTTAGATCAATGGCACATAGACTGTCGCCAACGTTATGCTGTGCCCATGGCCAAGACCTTTAACACTCACTGTCTCAGTTCACCTAGCTATAAATAGGAAACATGTGTAGGTAAAATTCACTATTGTAAGCAGCAGAAGCACTGTATAATTAACAAGTATTTTGTTAGCTTGTAGTGCTGAGTTCAAATCCTCCTGCAGATTTGGAGAAGGGGCACAGGGTCACCTAGAATAGGTGTCCAAAAGATTGTCAAATAGTCCCAGAACTGACGGAGTCGTAGAGGCAAATTGTGATACATGGTGTGTCTAGGGCAACCTTTAAACCTGGCAGAGCCCATCCCTCTCCAGGTCGTAATACTCATTTTTGCCAGCTAAGCAGACTGGAGCAACATGAAGTAAAGTGCCTTGCCCAAGGACACAATACACCTCCCTGACCAGGAATTGAACCCACTACTATATGATTATGGGTCCAGTAGCCTTACCACTGGGCCACGCACCTCCACAATAATAGGTGTAGAATCTTTTAAATGATCTATTTCAGCATTTTGTGAGTGAAAGTATATAGAGAGCTCTAGCAAGATTTGAACTCAGAAAATAGAGGAATGAAATGAAATATTGTAAAATATTTAGCCCAATACTCTACCATCTTATTCTCAATTAATAATGATTTCTAATTTTGGTATGTCAGAAATGGGTTGGGGGGGGGGCAATACAGTCAATTGAATTGATTCCAGTACATGACTGGTATTTATTCTATTGATCATGAAGACATGAAATAGAAAGTCTTCCCTGGCACGATTTAAACCCCAAATGTACAAATGACATAATTAAGTACCACCACTAGGTATTTTACCCAGCACTCTACCATTTCTGCCACTTTTACCACACTTGAACTCAATTATAAAAATACTAATAAGAAATATATAAAAACAACCAAGGCTTTACTTTTTACATTTCTGATAAAAAAAAAATTTATTGTATGATTTTTGTCCTTATATTTCTCCAAGTATAAAAAAAGATGATGCACCTTAACAACAACAATAAACAAATAAACCATAATCAGGTTTTTCATCACAACGCAGTGATAAACTACCACACTATCACAACACTGTTTAACTAACAGAATACATTGCAATACAAAAGCTTTTAGGGAAAAACAAAAACAAAACAAAACCCTTCACCTACAATAAACTATATGTGCAGAGACAATTCCATGAATCCAACCCAAGTTAGCATGGAGAGGTGTTTGTAAAACGATTAATAACAATATTTCTAATTTTGTAGTGGTGTTTAAGAGTTATTCATATATGGAACAGGATCAAATTTCATAGAGATACATATTTTTGGTAGAAAACACCTCTTCCCACAATTTGAGTTATATCATAATCATAATGAACATTTCAACATCAGTTATTCTATGCCAGCATGGGTTGGATGGATTTGCAATACAGCAGCCTTCTACACAGCTTGCTCCTGCATCATCTCTTTTGTAAGCTCTAGTGTTCTCAGATCAGCTTTGACAGCTTCCTTGGACTGCTGCCACTGCTATGCATCCTGAAATGACTCTGTTGTTGTTGTTGTACAGCTCCAAGTCATCTCTGATCAAACATTCCTAAGACAGTAGGTTGCTATTACTAGTAGATAGAGCCATAAAGAAGCTCCCACTATATCTTGTGACAGTGGACTAGCTAGATGTATCTGGTGGTATTTCTGGTTGCAATAGATACTCTGCCTATTGTCAGCTGCTGTGATCATACAGGCTATGATGCTAGCACTAAATTAGTTCTCTTCTGAGGCACAGGGAATCCTACTTTAATTTAAGCATGTATTCCTCCTTCATCGCTTGTTTACGTCCGTTTTTCCATGCTAGCATGGGTTGGACGGAGAGAGTTATTGAGGCAGAATTTTTACGGTCGGATGCTCTTCCTGTCACCAACACTGATCACCAAACGGCCGGACGTCTGTTTATGAGGAAACACAACAAACGCTCACCGTTCGGTGTCAGTGATAAAGATGGAGAGAGAGAGAAGAGAAAATTACGATGTTTTTACAAGTTACGAAGATACAAACACAAACGAACATACATACACTTAATAATAATTGTTTCTAACATAGGCACAAGACCAACAACTCCAGTACTTGGACTGGTACTTTATTTATCTACCCCGAAAGGATGAAAGGCAAAATTGACCTTGGCAGGATTTGAACTCAGAGCGCAGTGAGCCGGAACGAATACTGTAAGGTATGCTGCCCGACACGCTAACGACTCCGCCAATTTGCAGCCTTAATAATAATTAAAAAACTGTTGCTTAGTCCCTTGTCAGCCCTGATTGAGGAAAAATGTAAATGATACAGCTCAGACCTTACAGGTTTGGCCGGCCTCATATGAGGTTGTTGCATCTCATAGGAGGTTTCTAGGGTATATTAATGATAGGGGGGGGGCAACCCTATCACAGGTGCTCATTTTCAGCTGAGTGAATGGACTGGAGCGACATGAAAATGAAGTGCCTCGCTCAAGAACACAACATGCCGCTCACTTCAGGAATTGAACCCACAACCTTATGATCGATGATGAGTCCAACAGTCTAACCACAGGGCCACATGGCATTCTAGACATAAGACCAAACCAGTCAGTCTTTTTTCTTCTCTCCAGGCACAATACACACAGGACCACATTATCCAATATATGTCCTCCTTTTCTAAGACGTGATTTGAGGGAGTCTCGGCTGCTATTTCTAGAAGGTTGAGCTACGTTGAAGAAGCTCCTGCATAGGCTCGATAATAATAATAATAATAATTTTAAAAAAGGAAATGGATCATTCGTCAGTTCTTCAATCAACAGAACTATCTACTCATTATATGACAGTGCCAGTGGCTGAGTATTCCTGTACACTTAACGTAATCCTTGGGTAGAATTAGCATGACGCTGTGCATGACATGGCTTTACATACATGTCAGTTCATCCGACAGGCTTCCTCACAGTTTCCGTCTAGCTAATTTCACTCGCAAGACTTGAGTCAACTCTAGGCTGTGGTAGAAGGCACTTGACCAAAGTGCCTTGCAGTGGGATCGAACTAGGGACCTCATGATTGCGGGGTGAGCTTCTTAACCACTCAGCCATGCCTGTGTCACCCATCACACACACACACACACACACAACCATCGAGTAATGGAAGCAGCAAAAGTAGAAAGAACTAACATGCTGAATAAGCTACCAAAATAGTATGTGATATATGTGAAGCTGTCAAGTACACATGAACGGAGTTAAACATGTGCAAAATATGTGTGTGGGTGTGTATATATATATAGATGTGTGTGTGTATGTATATATACATATATATATGTCTGTGTGTATGTATATATATAGATGCGTGTGTGTATGTATATATATAGATGCGTGTGTGTATATATATATATATGTGTGTGTATGTATATATATATATATATGTTTGTGTGTATGTATATATACATATATATATGTCTGTGTGGGTGTGTGTATATATATATAGATGTGTGTGTGTGTATGTATATATATATATGTTTGTGTGTGTATGTATATATACATATATATGTGTGTGTGTGTATACATACATATATATGTCTGTGTGTTTGTATATATATATGTGTGTATATATATATATATATATATTTGACACAGGTAAACTATATATTCATAGTCAGCGTCACTACATTCCGTCTGTTTCTCTATATATATATATATATACTTGATCACTTCTAAGTCTTGCCAACTGAGCTGAATAAGCTTCGCTGAGGAAGTGTAATAAGTCCGAAACATGTCCGTTACTTTCACCACTTGTCTTTAACTCTTAAACATCCTGTAGGACACGGTTCCACATGATACTGCATCGTCAAATTAATAAGAATCATCGAACTATATATATATATATATATGGTGAAAGAGAACTATATTTGTGTGAAAATACCACCTGTGTTTCTTACCTGTAAATTTCATAATAAATAAGCTACAAGAAACCTGTTTTTAGGCATTTTCTTAGAAAATACTCAGCCAGGATGTTTAGAGTAAACAAGATCCACTCCCATCTGCATCGTCACTGTTTTTAAAAAAAATTCGATTACCTGATATTATTGGAGTGAACACTTTGATGTTTTGGGTTTTTTTTTCAGACTTTAACCCTTTTGATACCAAACCGCCTGAAACCGCCCTTAGTTCTTTGATAAAAAAAACCATTTGTTTTAAAGTCTTCATATTCAAATTTAAACCTTTCATTATATGTAAGGACTTCCATTATATGTAAGGACTTCCATTATATATAAGGACTTTTTGTTAAGTTATGTTCCAAATACCAACTTAATAACGTGAAAGTTAGTTATGTTACTAAATCCATCCAAAGGTAGTGTACTTCATTAGAAATACGGTAACAAAAGGGTTAACAAGCTTGTGATAACAAACACAAGAATTCAACACTCTCTCAGCTACCTTACTATATGATGGGGATAATGGCTAAACTTTGGAATAGTTGGACTACATCGTGATTAGTCATTGTTGAGCCTTATTAGTACTTGATAGTCATGCTTCCTGCAGTGCACTAACTGGCTGTGGACACAGTTCAAACCATACCTTAGTATTAGCAAAAATCTAACCATACTTATAAGTCAACTCTTTGCAACACATAAGCCAAATGTTTTGGTGAAAATGTAGTGTAGAGAGAAAAACAAAATATGAATTTAATAGCCTAGTAAAGTCATACTACCCTAATAGTAACTAATTTCAGAGTATTTTTGTTCCTTTTTTTTTTATATATATATTTGAAATGAATTATCTTTGTTAAATGTCTATATGAGTATAAGAAAGTGTTTATTTTTTTCTCTCTGTTTTTATTTACTCATTTATTATTATTTTTTCCAATTTCACAGAAACTTTATATATATATATATATATAATTCATGTAAAAGAACTTTACAAATCTTTGTCATTTGAATCTTTTGTATTGAATTTTCCACTGTACTAAATAAACTTAATAGAATCTTTTTCCTTTTTTTATTAACGCTTTTAATGAAACAAAATAGTGATTTTTTCTTCTTTTTTTTCTTTTTTCAATATTTGTAATCATTAACAGGACTTCATTTTCAGGCTGTTAATTCACAATATCTCATTCTGTTAATGTGTGTGTGTGTGTGTGTGTGTGTGTCATAATTGGCTTCATGGAATTCTGTTATATGTAACTGCTTTAATTAAAACAGGAGTAATTTTATATAATGTAACCTACAGTTATGAGATCACAAAACATGAACGAAAAAATAGGTCAATAAAAAATACCATAAAAAGATGAGAAACTAACAACATAAATATGTTTTTATTATGTAATTCATTTCAAAATTCATCTCTACAACTTTTCTATTTTGATTAAAAGCTAAATAGTCTCAGTTATTCATCCCGCCCCCCCCCCTCTCTCTAGTAGATTTTATCTCTTTTTTTTTCTACTATTTCATGAGATGCCTTCTTTCACCTTCTCTTTCTTAGCTGCCTTATTCTAGTATCTAATCAATAGATACATGTGCAACCCATTTTATAAATATACCTGAAAGAATATTATGAGTGAAATAACTGCTAAAATGTTCAATGTAAAATGATATTAGACATTATAAGCACCAATTTAAGGCAGAAATGAGACATAGGCCTCCTGACAGCACTTAAACCACATACCTATTGTTTGTTGGGCAACCTAATTTGAAAAGGAGCAGCAAGCACTCTGTAGGGTAATTAGTAATACTGTTGCCCAACAACCAATAGAGATATGGGGTTTTATTCTTGTTGCTCTTTCTGTCTCAAATTGATAAAGAATATATTTTTATGAACAATAAACATTAATAGTAAGAAAAAGAATTTCTGATTTGGGGAATTTAAAAGTAATATTTTAATGATGATATATGCTTTGGAAATGAATATTTTTTACTTAGTACCCTGCAACAAAATAATCCATTGTTTGGAAAACCATGGTTTATTGTGCATTATGAATAAACTATATATATAGATTATAGATCTTACTGATGCATGATCATCACTCTATTTTCAATATTCTTTATGGGAGAAAAAAAGATTGTACAAAAATGTATGAATATTTATAAAAATTTTTAAAATATTTGTTGTATCTTTATTGATCACATAATAGCTAATTCAACCGTGAAGATATTCTGAGGTTTAAGTAAATGATTTACATTCTCTGTCTCAATCAAAAGTTCCTTCATTTGTACTCACAAAGTAGTGATAAACCAAAATTGTACCTTAACATTTATTGTTGCACTTTAATATTTATTATTGTTCACATTGAAATTATTTTCTTATTTAGAATATTCTTGTTTGAAACAAGAGTTTTTTGATAACTAGATCCTTTTCCTCATCACAATGTTCCAGAAAGATCTTCATTGAAATTTACAAGATCTGAACTAAATTTATATTTATTTAGCACAATCCTTCCTGTATTCATAATTTGGGTCATTTTACTTTATGTGACTTTTTTTTTCATGTTTAAATTAATTACAATACTATTCTGTTGATACATTCATTTATCTTTGTTATGTTTCCTAGTTGTGAGATAATGAACTTAACTGAGAGGGATGAACGATTAACAGTTTCATTATCATATTTATAATGAAATACACAGTCTAAGTTTCAATTAATCTTATAAATAATGAATAATTTGAAGAGATTTAGTGAAATAACTAACCTTTTTATCAACTGGTATATTAAGCCAGTATTTGGAACACAACTTAACAAAAGGTTCATATGTAAAATTATGATAGGTTTTAATTTAACTATGAACACTTTAAAACAAATGGTTTTGTATCAGTGAACAAGAGGTGGTATCAGGTGGGTTGGTATTAAATGGGTTAAGACTTATGGCTTCTGATTTGGACATTTGAAGTTCAACTTCACTTGTTCCTTGACTTGTCTTGTTGTTTACAACTCCTGTTGTAAAACCAGCATTATATGGAAGTCTGGCAACATTTTGTTGTGGAACCCCTAAGTGAAATTGATGAGGCACCTACATGTCCCAATGAATTTTCACTTTGTAACCTTTAATGACTCTTTGACCACAGGAATTCTATCATCTTCAAATGAACATTGTCCTATTGAAGATTTATGAAAACATTTTGTTTCTTCAAAAGGTTTAAATCAAATGAAATGGTTAATATGAAGGTCATAGTTCTTCTTAGTGCTACAACAGCAATGTGTGTTTATATCACCATTATGATAATACAATTGAACAATCTCCACCTTTGTTAAATAATAATTTCTAACTTTGGGCACAATGCCACATATTTTGAGAAAAGAGTTTAATTGATTAAATTGACCCAGTATTTGACTGGTACTTTATTTTGTTAACCCTGCAAGGATGAAAAGTAAAATTGACCCCAGCCAGATTTAAACTCAGAACGTAATTAAATACTGCAAGGTGTATTCTTTGTCACTCTACTGCTCCAACCAGAAAACTGGTCAGTGATTTGCAGTATGATGTCCTCTGGGAATGTCCAGATATCCTCTGTGTTATAATTCTCTATTTCTTCCTCCCTATTGAAATAGGTGTCATTTAGTATAGTTTGAAAGTTTTGCCAAACAGATGGACCTTTAAACTTCCATATTTATCTTCTACTTGTCTTTTGTTTCTGAGTCTGTCTTGTCTTCAACCTAAAGTCACTAACCACTAATCTCTGCAGTGGGATATATATTTCACCAGGTGAGGATTTAGGGTTCACAGCCTGTCTAGTTTTCTACTAAGTACCAAATCAGTTTATTCCTACCTGAGTAGTATGTGACCATTTAGTTGGCTGACTGACCATTTGAAGTGTGTCTTGCAACAAAAAGTGAGCTGCACAAGATCATTAAATTCATAGAAAACCATAGAAAGAAAAAGTAGATTAACAATGTTTTAAAGACAATGAATATATGATGACTAAATAGATGACCTGCAGAGATTAAGTCACCAGGAGGGAAGGAAAAAACTTGAATTCAAGCCAACTAGGGAGCCTCTATGTAGTTACTCAACCTGCTATAGATAGTAGCCAAATCTCCTTCAAATCATACTCTACCATCTTGAAAAAAAGGACACATTGGATAATATAGTCCAGGGTACACTATGCCTAGAAAGAATAAAGATGGGATAATCACAGCTAGTATGCCTTTGATCATTAGTCTGCTCAATCAGAGCCGACTTGGGGCTAAGCAACAAAAAAGTTGAATTATTTTAAGCATTTACTAATTGATATATTTTGATTGAGTCAAACAATTTGGCATATTGAAATTTGTTGGGATAAATGTTTGTCATTAAGAATGTTAACTACATTAGACCTTCTTCTATAATATATTTTTTTTCTAAATAGACTATTTGCCTTACTGAAACAAGTTGTATAAACACTATGCAATGATAACAGTAGTTTTCTCAAACCACAGCATTGAGAGTGGTAACCTTTTGATAAATGCATCTATATACCAACCAAGTTTCTTTAAATGCCTACCTGAGAAATTTTTTTTTAAATGATTCAGAAAATATACTTTGTTACAAATGAAACAAATCATATGATAATAACTTTTCAGATGTAATACCAAAATAGACACGTATAATTACATTAACTTAATATTTTATATATATATATATATATCTTCTTCGTCACTCAGTCCTCTCTAGACCTTCACTCTCTCCTGCCAGCTAGACCACTGCCACCCTCTTCGATCGGATGCTCTGCCCTCTACTGTTGCAAACGGTAACCCCGTGTCTTTATGGATCTGAGAGGTCTACCTCTTAGGCCATCTATCATGTGATCTGGGGTTTGGGAATCTTGGCAGAATGCCAACACTACATAGTTATTGGGTGGCTTTCTTATTACATGGCCAAACCATATCAGTCTCTTCCTTCTTATTACCTCAGTAATAGTGGATTTCATGTGAAGAGCTTTTCTTATGGAAGTATTTCTATGCCTGTCTCATAATGATATCCCGAGTATAGACCGTAAACACAGCATTTCAAAAGCTTCTAATCATCGAGTATCTTCAGATTTTAGAGTTCATGAGAGGACTCTTTAGTCTTGCTGAAAACAAGGCAACTTCTCTAGTGTTGGTGCCATAATAAAATGCACTTTATAAAGTGGTTCGTGATCAATCAGAGGCAACATAGGTTAAAGGGGATTATTTAGTCATGTCGTGGACATGACAATCTTTCCAGTGTTGGTGCCATGATAAAATGCACCCAGTATATTCTGTAAGGTGGTGGGTTTTAAAAAGGGCATCCAGTTGTAGAAATCAAGCCAAAATGGAATGTACAAGCAAGACATGGTCCTCCAACCCATCTAAGAGGACATTAACTCCAAATATGAACAATACTCAGAAGGTAATGACCCTTCCAACCCATGCCAGTGTAGAAAGCGGACATAAAACAATGATAATGATGACAACGATAGTCAGAGGTAGAGAGCTGGCACCTATAACCTTTGACAGCCCTCCCAGATTGGTGAGGTCAGTGATGTTCAGGTTGAAACATGTAGGAAAATATTAGGCAGGAAGAAAATTGCAAAAAGATGTTCTGAAGAAAAGAATTGAGCATATTTTTTATTGTGGGAGTTTGGTGGCTCAGAAAGACAGTAAGGCTGATGAGAGAAGGGGAGATGGTATTTAGATTGCTAGGTCAGTGGCACAAGTAAGAGAAACATGTGTTTGTAGGTTAGTTGTTGTTGTTGTGTAATGGTGAATCTTTACCAGTCAGCCAGATGGCTAATTTTAGGATGCAATCTACGATATTTGTGTAGAACAGCAACACTGCTCCAGATATTTGAGCAGTTCTCTAATGTAGGTCTTACTTAGTAAAGAGTAAGCAACTGATTAGGACTGAAGTATTTTCTGACTCTGAAGAAGAAGATTAGTCTTTATGATGCAGTTTGTTCAATGTTATGTATGTGAAGTCACTATGGGAGATCAGAGATTATGGTGCCTAGCATTTGTAGCGGCTTCAAGGGTTTTTAGCTTTGATGTTCATGCATAGGGATGTAATGCAAGATTGTATCCTTAATATCTGTGTAGTTAACATGCCTGGGGAATATTAGATTGTCCCATATATATGTGTATATATATATATATATATATATATATATAAAATTATTGAAATAACTTAAAATCCAAGCAAGTGTGGAAATTTTCATTTTTCCTTTGAAATTAATTTCTAATTCTTTCTCTCTATATAATTTTCTTTTACTTTCAGTTCCCAAATCAATTATTTTCTTTCATTTTACATTATAGTCATAGAAATTTCATTTTAATGTCACTCAAGTTTTCTTTAATAAATTGTAATATTTTGTTTAGTTTTAATTCTATTTCAGTTTTGTGATTTTATTTGAATAGCTATATTATCATTTATTTTTTAAATAATCTTTTAGTTGTTAAATGTTTTCTATCTAAAATTAGGCTTAGTATTTTTTCTCTTTTGATTTGTGAAGTTGGTTATCTTATTCCGTTATCAGGTGTGTCATCACCAGTGCAACAAAATAAGCCCCAGTACTTTTTGGTGGTGTCTGGTTATGAATCCATTCCAGCAGGAAGTATGATAATAAATCCTCGGACAGGTACACAGCAGCTGCTTAAACAACATTCCTGCCATTACTTCCTTACATTGCTGTGTGTGTGTGTGCATGAGAACTTTATTCCAATATTACAATTTGTTAAAATAATTCTTCTCTTAATTAATTATAGTTTTCTCTGATTCTTACAACTTAATGTACTACTAAACCAAGTTTAATGCATGGTTTTGGCTTTCTTTTTACTGAAACTTTTGAAATCAGTTGTATAACAAATTACTGAAGGAGTGTGGAGTTTTTAATAGGTTTTCATAAAAGCTGTTTTCTCATATCCCTTTTATCTTCATTCTTGATGCCATGTCAGTTAAATTATGTTCTTCCATATTATTTCTCATGGAAATTTTGTTCATGGTTATGACTGTGAGTTATCTGAAAGGTTTACTGACATGTTTTTTTTTTGTTTTCTAATGATAGAAGGGATTGTATGAAATTGAAGTCCAAAGACTACCAGAATTATTCATGAAGGATATTTATGAAATAGTGGTTACAGTTTGCTTTAATGATTAAAAGAATTTCCGAAAACTGTTCTTGTTGCTGAAATGAATTTAATGATTTGTGAAGTTAGATAATTTAATGCTGGAAATATAATTAGTGAAAACATACAAAGGTGGGGAAAAAAGGAAATGAATATGACCAACTGAATATGTAGCATTGTAAAACAAATATTTGTATAATATCATGATCATCATTTTACATCTACTTTCCATGCTGGCATGGGTTTGGACGAGTGATTTCGGCCTGATTCAGTTCTTATTTGGAATCACCACTCTCCTAAAAGGGTCTCGAGATGTGGTCCCCTGACTCGTCTAGGAGAGTGGTGCCTCAAAATAAGAATTGACTCAAGCCAAAATCACTTGTCTAACCCATGCCAGCATGGAAAGTGGATGTAAAATGATCTAAATATAATAATACCCGATGTTTGTTGGTCTGCTGTTGGTCTTTCTGTCATGATGAACAACATAGAAAGAGGGGGAGAGAGTAAAAAGGGAAAATTACATAGGTTGAAGGAGGAGGAAGTTATACTGTGCAGAGAGGCAGGCAAAGAAAGAGAGGGAGAGGGTGTGAGTAGCGTTCACAATATGAACACTATCGCACAAACACACACACACACACTCACACACACACACACTCACACACACACTCAAACACACATACACAAACACATACAAGTGATTGCTTAAGATTATACTTCTATACATCTTCGTAAATTTTAACATTCAAAACATGTTACATTTCTCTTATTATTTGCTATCGTATGAATCTGTCTGTTTGTCTGCCTGTATATATGTCTGTTTGTCTGTCTGTCTATCTATCTATCTTCTACATATAATATTATGTGTTGGTCGTCTTAACCCTTTCGTTACCGTATTTCTAATGAAATATTCAAGGATTTGGAGGAATTTAGTAAAATAACTTTCTTGTTATTAAGATGGTGTTTGG
>JAOPJM010001604.1:29885493-29898430 GCA_027124095.1 Muusoctopus leioderma
CCAAGGTGCCACGCAGTGGGACTGAACCCAAAACCATGTGGTTGTGAAGCGAACTCCTTAACCACACAGCCATCTGCACCTGTATATATATATATATATATATATATATATATATGAATGTTTATATCTTTCACCGATGCACATCAGCGGAAAGCAGAAAAAACAGTGCTCTTTAAATGAAGTTCTTTGTACCAAGTTACAAACACTCCCTTGTCACTCTTGTCGTGAAAAATGCAGTGAACCAGTGATTGGCTTATAGCCAAACCTGTAGCCAATGATGCTATTGCTTACAAATTACAATATAGAATAAATAAATATATATAATTATATATACATACACACACACACACATATATGAGTCAAGAGTAATCCAGAAGAATCCAGCCCAAGGAGTATAACATTGGTGTACCAGATGACCAGGTTACAACTGAGCAAACGTCAGGGAAAAAACCATGTGTCTATTGATAAACACAAAGCAGTATAGAAATACAATGAATAGGTTGATGTAATATTAACAGAAAAAATATATTAATGTTAAAAATTATCTAAACTATAACTGACAACAAATAATGAGTCATCTTGAAACTAGATGTTGGGATTTTACCAGTTCCTTATGTCTTTCATTAACAATTGAAATACTTCACAACATTTTTTTCTTGCTTCTGACTTCAGCGTGATTAGTATCATACATTTTTATTTATAGTTTTTAATACTAAGTTTTTCATGAATTAACATGTTTTTTCCCAATGTTTGATCAATTGTGATCCTCTCATCTGCTAGTTATTTCCCTTGGGTTAGATTCTTCCTGATTACTTAATTTAAGATAGTAAATTAGGTGCACTAAAATATGTAACATAGAAACAATGTGTTAAATGATATAAATTATGAATTCAAAATTTACTTTTTTACATTAATTTAAGTGGAATGTTTAACAGATTCTGTTCCTATAATTTCTGTCTCCTCTCTCATGTAAGCATGGATGATACATCTCTTTCCATCTTTTCTACCTTTGATCTATATATTTCAACACTTTTAGATCCATCCTAAATTCCTTGTTCCTCTTGGTTTATCTATGGTCAAATTATTATTTATTGGTAACCCACGAAACTACTTTATTCAGTCACTATCATCTGTTCTCTCACATTTCACTATATACTACTTTTTTTTTTTTTTCTTTCTGGAAGAAATATTTGATGCCTTTGATTTTAGGTTCCATTCTTAGCTCTCCTATTCTGTAAATTTTGTTGCTTGGCCAGTGGATTTTACTCATTGTACATATTTTCAAAACGTATTGGATAGCCAAGTTGCTAGAATACTGAAAAACCACCTGACCTGTTGGTGGTTCATATCTTGTCGCCAACACTGTGTTGTTTGTTACCATTATACTTAACTCTCAATAGCTGTGTCAGCTAACTATAAATAGACATCACAAGTGATATATATCTCTGTTGTAGGCAGCAGCATGGCTGTGGAATTGATGAAGGATTCATTGGCTTGCAGCAGTGAGTTCAATTCCTCTTGCAGGAAAAGTTATCTGTGGTAGACCAGCACCTTACCCAGTGGGAAACTTATCTCTCATTTACTTAAGACTATGGAGATAAGCTCCGGCTTTATAGATTCTGTGATTCAGAAAATGATTACCGAGATATAATTTCCACTTTGGCAGATCTTCTGACCTTTCCTGCCAAACCTAGCCATCCATTTATTACATTACTCAATAGAATCATCTATTACACATCATGGCCTCCATATATGAAATGGTCACTCTTGTTGTTGTTTCACTATACTTGAAATGATTTGTCCCATTACTGAGTGTCTTATATACTTTCTATTGACTGTCTACCTTCTCCTGTCACACAATAAGGTCACTCTCATCTCTTGTCTTAATATTGACGACTACTTATTCTTATTTCAAAAAGAATAAAGATATGTCATCATAATTTACTTTTAAGTGGTTTGTCTGCCATCTTAAAAAGGCTTTTATCATATAAAATTAAACATAGTTTCAAAAGTTTGCAACTGTTATTCTATTGTATTTATTTGCAGGGCTACCCAACTACTCATGGTGTCAGCGGACAAGCTTTCCGCTACATGCTTCCAGTTCCTCTTCTATCATCTGGCCAACAGCAAGGCCAGAATCCTACTGCTGTTGCTATAGATAACCAATCAGCAGCTGGTCAACCTGGCTCTACTAATGTAGGGCAGTATCATCAACAGTTTATTACAGGAGTGCCAAGCTACCCTTACCAGTCAGTCACATCACCACCCAACAATGAAGCTTATCCAAACTCCAATTATGCCCCACAGCAAACTGTGGGCCAAGTTGATTCTGCAATACCAGGCTATACTACTTGCCCATCTAGTTATCCATCCTATGGACAAAATAACTACACCCCTCAAACTCCACAATATTATACAATGGCTGCATCTAGCCCACAAATAGGTTATAACTTCAATAGTACTGGAACATATCGACCTACCACACCTCCTAGTCAAGTTCCTGTATCCACTTCAAATGTACCTTTGAATGTTGGACCACCAATTAGTATTGGACAGCCAACTGGAAATAGCCCTACAGCTAATGCTACGCAACTACAAAGCCAATATGTTCCATATCATAACTATCCTCACTATGCTCCAGCCCAACCACCTCGTGCACCTAATACTCAAATAATGCAGTTTTCCACAACCCAAGTTCATCCATCAGCTCCTCAATCATACCCGGTGATGCGGCCAAATATGCAAATAAATGTGCCCATGCCACCTACAGCTGCAGCAGCACCTCCACCCACTAATCAGAGCTCTGCTACAGCCCTAGCAGCTCAACCAATGCATACTACTCCAATCTGCATCAAGAATTTCACCGATCTCAGCCGGCTGCAGTCAAAGGTTGCCTCAGGTAGCACCAGTTGTGGAGGAGAAGCAAGCAGTAACAGTGGGCCACCCTGTGGAAATATGGACTCTGCATTGTCTGAGCATACACATGTTTGTAATAAGGAATTCATTAATAATACAGCTAATATTGCTGCACCTGGTACTGGAACCATGCTAAGATCAAATGCTGGTGAGTCATTTATTTTTGTTTTTTAAGCACTTACTTCAAACATATCTTCAGAAAGATAAATTACTATATTGACAATATTTATTCACTATTTCAACCCTGAAGTCTATAAGCTTTTGCCTCGGATAAGGGATTGGTTCTACCATCCTTGGATATTTTTCAAAATACATATGTAAGACAGTTTCTCTCTCTGTGAGAGAGATAACTACATAGATATGTAGTGGACATAGCCTGGCCAAATTGTTTAAGAAGTTCGTATTACAATCACAAGGTCCCAGGTTCAATCCCACTGCGCGGCATCTTGGGCAAGTGTCTTTGGGTCGACCCAAGCCTTGTGAGTGAATTTAGGTAGACAGAAACTGTGCAGAAGCCTGTCAGATGGATTGTACCTGTAATTCAAAGGTCCAGCCTTGTCATTCTTTGTCACACTGATTCTACTCGAGGATTGCGTTAAGGATGCATGTGTGTATGGAATGCTCAACCACTTACATGCTAATTCAATGAGTAGGCCATTCCATTGATTGAACAATTGGAACATTCGTCATCGAAGATGATGGAGATCCATCATAGTCATGTAAAAAGGATGGATTAAGACATGTTAATAAGGTGATATGATCTAACAATAAAGGATAAAGCTGTAGTAAGTGAAGAATGACTTGGGACAAGATATTTAGATTTTACTTTAGAGTATTTTCAGTATAGAAAAATAGATGAAATGAAAAAATGGTGGTGTTAGTGGTAGCAATAACTGTGATCTTCTGATTACATCAATTATTGTGTTGATGATTATATATATGTGTATGAAATGATATACATCATTTTTTTTTAATGTTTCAATTGCTTAGTATATTATATATAAATTATGTATTTATCATTTATTTTACTTTCTATGAATAATTTCTTCTATAAATCAAGGTATACTTGTATCGATTAATGACCTCTATGAACAACAGGGCATTGATTTAGTAAGGTATTTTACTGCATCTAGCAAATTCTAAATAGATGAATAAAATAAAATTACAGCTGTCAACTAGATTCATATGCTTCTACTAGAATTCCATGGCTTACAGGCTGGACTAATGTTAGAAATCCATGGCTCACGGGTTAGACCAATCTATTCATTCATATGTGGAGTTCAGGAAAGGCTTTATTATATCTCCAACATATTATCTACAAGATAGTTTGCCAAACAACAGAAGGCACACTGGAAATTCTGGCTACATAGTAATGAAATGTATTCATGGTCCTGTTAGAAGATTAGCTCATGTGAGTTCATGATATTTAGTAACATGATTGAAAGGAAAATGGCTATAACCAGGAATCAAAACTAGATTACAAGCACAGTGTTCACTACCTAATTCAATAGATTTTGATTATGTTTGACTAGCCATAAGGTCAATATTTATAGAGAAGGGGGAATAGTTAACTGAATCAACCAACCCAATATATATTACTGGTTCTTATTTTATTGATCCCAGTGGGATGAAAGACAAGGTTGATTCTGGTGAGATTTGTACTAAGTTTATAAAAGACACAACTAAATATTATTTTAAGGCATTTTAGTCCAACAGTCCATGTGTTTGTGTGATAGTTTGTTTTTTTGTGGGGGGAAGGGTATCAGAAGCTATGCAGAGAAAGGTTTCTGTTAATGATAAAAAGTTCCAAATCACAATGGTGACCTAAACTTCCCACTAACTTCCCACTAACAACATAATAAACCTTGATAAACATTTTATGTTGAAAGAATAAGGTAAATAGTATTCAAGACTGTAAAATTTATGACTTGAAATATCTTTTAAATAATTTTATAAGTGACCCAAAACTGCTTTTTTTTAATGAAAATCTCAAATTCTAACCTTATTTGTGATCCAAAACTCGCCCACATACACTCACACACATACACAGACACTTCTTTTCTCTCTAACTCTCTCTCTCTAACCCTGCAGCCTTACTCATAAATTATGTTTTATTTGTAATTAACAGCGGATTCTTTGCGGTTCATTAGTCCATCAGGATTCCGCCCACAAGTTCAACCTTTACCATTGAATCATCAACGAACTCGGTATTGTTTTTCTTCCTTCAGCTTTTGTGAAGCATCAAATAAAATATGTTTTGTAAACTTAAAAATTAATTAGATTTCTGTGACAATCCAATTATTAATTTCTTCGATTTAGCTTTCATAATTGAGGTCTTCCTTTTTTTTATATTTATGTAAAACATTGCGATAAAACACAATAATATTTTTGTCCTCAAAGGATGTTTGGATTAGAACCCCAAGAAATTTAAAGTATGACTAGATTAATCCTTGTTAGATAAACATTAAAGAAAGATGAATCTAGTTTAACTCAATTTGTACTATTTTGTTAGGGATCAAAATATAAACAAATTATAATACAAAGGATATATGAATTTAACTGTTCATTTCCTATATGGAATATATAACCAAAATATTTTGTCGTTTCCAAATATTGATACACTTTTACTCTTTTATTGGTTCCTGTCTGTTTGCTTTTACCATGTTCACACACTGCTAACATTGTTATTGAAGTTTTCTGTTTTCCTGTTCTATCATTTCAGTCCTCCAAACTGCCAGTATAATAGCAGCTTTGGGGTTGTTGGTAACACTAATAACTCTATTGGAAATAAAGTTAAAAACAAAAAATCACCTCGTGGTATTAGCAAAGACTGTTGCACAGGGAACCAATCATCTACTGGTAATGATGCAGACTCAAGAGGTAGGAAACTAATTTCTTTCAACATCAAGTTTATTTGAAATTTTTGTTTTTTTGTTTTCTTATATGTATGTAAAGAAGAATATATTTCTTAAATTATGGAGAGATAATATAATATGATTTCTTGCCAAAGGCTTTTAGGGGATGGGTTTGGCCAATCAAATTGACTTCAGTATATGACTGATAACCCTTGAGGAATGAAAGGCAAAGTCAACTCTGACAGGATTTTAACTCAGAACTTAGGTGGATGGAACTAAATACATTAAAACATTCACAGACTTTTTACCTACCATTTCTGCTACTTCATGGCCTTTAGTATAAAAAACATATAATAATCTATGTTAATCAGCTTAATTTTCAATTAGGTACAGTTGTTTAGTACTTAAGGTGGTGGCCTACTGACTCAGATGTCTCAATTTCAAATGCTACCTATGGTATTATGTTGTGTCCATAGATAAGGTATACTACTCTACTTGATAAATTCATACCATTTATACTGCACAGTTATGGAATTATACAAATATTGAAATTTAAACAATAGTTCAAATATATTTATTTTTCTGAGTTAAAATCCCACCAGAGTTAACTTTGCCTTTTATTCCACGTCAGTCAGTGCTGTTTCTATAATTCACTAGAATTTTTTAAATGAAAACTCATTTTTCTTATACATTATAAACCATAACATTCCTCTGTTAATTTTTTTGTAGTTTCTTGAAAAAATATTAAAGTGAGTACACTACCATACTCCTTTATTTTATGTACAATATAGTTTACTGTCTTTCTAATGTAAATACCATAATAGTATCAGATACTCTTTATTTTTAACCTTTTTTAAAAATTCTAGTAATGTAATTCTGGTTCATTACTATGTTTAAAGTTAATATTTAAAATGTTTGCCAGAAATCAAACATTTCCAATTATTTAAATTTTTATTGAATTTATCTTTTCTCTTACTTTTTTTCTTTTTCTTCAGGAAATGTTGCAGGAAGTAATGTTTTGGAAGTATATGATCTCTGTCCAAAGCTTCGTCAAGGAGAAGTTGAAAAACTACTAAAAGATTTGACCTGTCAGGGGGTCACCCTACATTATGTCCCACATGATAGCAGTCAGCTTTCTAACTCTGACACAAGCAACCTGCAAGTTTCTGATTGTAAAACCATCCTGGCAATATTCCCTAATGCACTGTGTGCAACCCATGTACTTCAGAGCATCCCAAGTGGAAGATATAAATTAAGGTCAACAGTGTCCAGAGACTCTATTGGTCAAAAATCTGAACGATAAGAAAGAATACCATGTTTATTTTTATAGGATATCTTAATATTTTATTTAAGGAGAGAGAAAATTTTTAATTTTTTTTCCATAGTTCATGCACAGACTTACTGAAATCATTCACTCAAGACCAAATCAATTACACTCTGTCTAGAAAATCATTTCTACCCTTTATCCCTATACACTATTTTAATTAAAATCTTGTTTTCAACATTTTAGTTTATTTAAAATGCAGACAAAAGATAAGAGAGAAAAAAAAAAGTATTTTCACCAATTCCAGTAAATTGATTGTTGACACCTTATTTCTCAGTTGTGATATTGTCTGTGTACATACTTTCTGTACATATCAATTTCCTGAACCTCGTAGAAAAGATACTGCTTCCAGTGTCAGTGTTAATGGCTAAGATAGCTGCACTCGACACTGCCAGCTACTGTTGGATACTGCTAATTCTCTATAACTTCTTACTATATTTCTTATTCAGTTCTCTTCTCTGGTCTTACTATGAGTCTTTTTCTCTCTCTCTCTCTCTCTCCCACTACTATTATACACTTCTCATTGATAAGAAAATATTGTTAGAAGCATCTCTTTAATCCATCCATTTATTTGTTATTGTTTTTGTTGTTGTTGTTGTTTTATGTATTTCATTCTCCTTTATTTTAGATCGTCTTTTCTAATGGCCTCCCATCTACCTCCCCTATTCCCACCCAATCATCTATCAATTCTTGAGTCATTTTCTGCTGGCAGTACAAGGCATATAGATTGTTAAATTGGTTTCAGTGATTTGAGAAGCAAAGAAATATTGCGAGATACAGGGATATGGGGGATGAAATGAGATAGAAATATACCTTTTGTTCCTAGTTGTTAAAATTTAGAGTCTAATATGTTGAAACACCGAAATTCACTCACCTGATCTTTCTGTTTATCTCTTTCCAATATGTGGTGTACTATTTATACATTCATAAGTATGCCTATGTACACACTCTATCAACTGCACACAATGATACACACATTGTTTAACCAACCACTACCCACCCACTATTAAGTTTGAATCTCATTGAGTGTGTGTGTTTGTGTGTGAATATGTGTATTGTATGTGCAAAAAAAAAGATGTACAACTAGTTGGTAAAACTCAATCTAACTGCTGGGAACTAACCAACATAACCACTAGTGATGCTCTGCTCTGCTGGTCAACAACCTGGTCATATATAAAAATGATCACTCTATCCCATTCCCTAATTTCAAATCACAATTGTTAAGAGAGAGACTTTTTACTGACTTTCTGCAGATGTTGTTTTCCAATCCCCATCCTTAGCACTCACAATCCTCCCTAATTACCCATGAGTGTCTCTCTATTTAGGTTTAGAAGGCAGAAGAACCCTCCTCCCAAAAGCCTTACACACATTCATTGTGTTGAAATGTTGTCATTAAAATCTGTAAAATAATCTCAAAACTGATTTGCTGTGTTTTTTTTTCCATTGTAATCATTTAAATTTATATTGACATGTGGTTCAAGTCTTATTTGGGGGTATATTGTCCTTTTTTTTAAATCTCAAATTACTCTTTACATGAGTATAATGTTTAATATTGCTTGTATTAAAAATGTTAGCTTCAAATTATTAAATAAAATTATATATATATATATATATATATTGGAATGGAGACAATGAAATATATTAATATAATTTAAATAGACAGGGAATCAATATAGTTGTATTTATTGTCCATGAAATGAATTTTTTTTTTTTCCTAGATACCTTCTATGAAGCTCAGGCAAATATGTGAATATCATGATTTTAATGTCTGACTCATAATTTTCCCCCATAACATTCATGTTATAAAACTAAAGGTAAGCTAATTCTTTCCAGACAACAATGATCCATAGGGACAATGCAGAACTTTTGGTTCAGTAGATGCGAGAGAAATTTTCCCTTGGATAGGATGCTAGACTGGCAGGTACCTTTAAACATGAGGAACTTACAGTTGTGAACTATAACACCTACAATATCTACTTAAAACTAGACAAGCCAACAAGGGAGCTTCTACATGGTTGCTCAACCTGCTAGAAATAGCAGACAAATCTCCCTCAAATCACACAGTGCCATCTCAAACAAGGAAAGGACTGATTAGATAATGTAGTTCTACATACCACAGAAAGACAGGATGGTCACAGCTAGAATTCTTTTGATCATAGGTCTGCTCGATCAGAGTTGACCTGGAGCTAAACAACAACTAAAACCTAGGTGAGCTAAGCCATAGAAAGTTGTCTAAGCAATGGAGACAATGTAGAACCAGTAACAGAACATGAACCACTGACTACCCAATACCATTTCAACACAACCATCCACCATTTACAGATATTTTGCCCCACAATATTCATGTTACAAACTCAACTACTGTCACTTAATCTATAACTTTAGGATCTGAAGATATCTTTTGAAAAACTTTATTTACTTGGTAGTACTCTACTCAACTCACTCTAATATAAAACAAAAAATAATACCTATTTAAATGAGCGTAGGCATGGCTGTGTGGTTAAGAAGTTTGCTTTGCAATCACAACATTCTGGATTCAATCCCACTGTGTAGCACCTTGCACAACGTCTTCTTTCAGAACCTCGGGTTGACCAATACCTTGTGAGTGAAATTTGGTGGACGGAAACTGTGTGGATATATATGTGTGTGTGTGTGTGTGTGTGTATTGCCAATGAATATCGATATTTACCGATTTGCTGATAATTGGTGAAGGATGTCAACATCAACAAGAAAACTGAAAAACCAGTGCACTTCGAATGAATTGCTTTGCAATGTTTGTTCTGCACCAAGTTACAAACACTCCCTTGTCACCCTCTCCATCAGAAATGCAGTGAACCAGTGATTGGCCAGTTGGAAACCTGTGACCAACGGTGCTATTGTTCAACAATTACAATATAAAATGTATAAACACTTACTCCATAAAGAGATTTTAATCTTATACCTTCAAAGTATGTTCAAATGATGTGATCAATTTTAGGCTCAAAATAGTTCATTACTTCTCGAGAAAAAATTCTAGAATGGTTATAAAATGTCATTGCACAAGAGAAATTATGATAAATATGATTTATATGTAAAGTCTCACAAACACACACACAACATAAAATATGGATACCTTGCTTTTCATCCTTTCGGAGTCGATAAATAAAGTACCAGTCTAGGGCAGTGGACTGATGGAATCGTTAGTGTTGAATGTGATGCCTTGCAGTATTTGTTCCGACTCTTTGCATTCTGCGTTCAAATCTCGCTGTGACCTAATTGGGTGGTAGACTTAATCTGTCACTTGGTTTAACACCACCACCTGGCACTTGGGTGCCTCTAGTAGATTCCACTCTGTTGCAAGTATTCAGGCCAGGTCTCTGATATGAAGATACCTTCCACTCTCACTTCCACCAGTCTCAGAGGCCCTGAGAAGAAGGTGATGAGCACTGTCCTCCCTCCTGACTAAATGATAATAAAGTGTTTTTCTCAATGAAATTTACAATTGTTAGAGCAAGGTTTGAACTCATAGGCAGTAAGTAGTCCAACACGTTAACCTCACAGCCACTGTATTTTATATATATGTGTATATATATATATATATATATCGTAGAATGGGCAGCATATTTGATTATCTGAAAATTCTATAATATTGGACAGATTGTTGATTACCTCAAGAAGCACTTATAAATTTTGTGAGCTTGATACAGACTATGTAAGAGATCTCTGGTAACCTTGTATTATTGCAAAACTTCAAGGAATGTAAATGACCACCATCATCATTTTTACATCTGCTTTCCATGCTGGCAAGAGTTGGATGGGTCATCACAGTCCAAGTCAGTTCTTATTCAGAGTTACTGCCCTCCTACACAGGTCAGAGGACCATGTCTCGCTCGTACATTCCATTTTTGGCATGGTTTCTATGGCTTGATGCCCTTCATAACACTAACCGCTTTACAGAGTATACTGGGTCCTGTCTTTGGCAAGACTAAAGAGTCCTCTCGACCCTATGTTGTCTCTGCTCATTTGCCAACCCCTTTACAGAGTGTACTGGGTGCATTTTATCGTGGCACCAGCACTACTGAGGTTGCCTTGTACCCAAATATTGATGCAAATATTCAATTGACATTGAATATTTGCATAAAAGGTGTTAAAGCAAACAAATTAAATTTTTTTTATAAAGATAATCCATTCTTCCTCTCATGCTACAATATATAAATTATATTTATAATTTATATTATAATATAAATATTTTCTAAGTTGCAAAGTAAAAAATCTGAGGCAAACAAAACACTTTTCATTTAAATTCTCTTCATTCTTCACCATAACAAAAACTGAAGTATATTTTATAACTTTCTATTAATAATTCTATATTTATTTGTAATCAAATATCTACAAAACCTTTGAATGTTAAATTGCTGTTTAGAAATGAGTAAAATTTAAACAGGCATGGCTGTGCACTTGAGAAGTTCTTCTTGCAATCATGTGGTTCCCACTGTATGGCACTATGGCAAGTGTCTTCTACCATAGGCATGTGCCTTGTGAGTGAAATTTGGTAGGTGGAAACTGAGGGAGCCCATCATGTATATATGTATCGATGTTGAATTGCTTTTATCTTGCTTTTAGTGATAGTTTGATCCATGGAGGTCGTGTTGTATTTTAATACTCGCACGTGCCATGTGATGGTTATTCGCTGTCTATATCGGATATTTAATCGCCACTCCATGATAATGTTGAGTGTTAGATGGCTTGCTTTCCAGTATATGGTTATGTGAGGGTGGCTGAATGCTGCCTGGGCTTTATGTAACGGATTATCGCTTATAATATATATATATATATATGATGTAATCCCACAAAACATTGTGTAGTAAGGTTTTGTATTACATTATATATGTATGTGTGGGTTTGTATAAATATCTTGTGATTTTACATCCTGTTTAGTGATGTAACTCAGGTGAACTTGATTTGGTATTCATCTTATCAATCTGCTAAATACTGGTGTTGATATAATCGACTAAACTCTTGATGATGGTACCCCCACCTATGGCCACAGTCCAATGGCTGAGACCAGTAAAAGAATATACAAATATATTTCACATACTCAAGGTTTCATACCTTTCCTAAGGACATTAGGAACATAAATGAAGTGAAATTGCTTCAACCAGGTGTCAAAACTGGATCTTGAACTCAGCTTACTACGGACACTTGTGTTTTGTACTTAGCTGCTTGCCACTACCTCTTCAAATATTAAAAATAGAAACAAGTTAAACTTGAAACATTGTGGCAAGTAGTGTAGAGTAACAGATAAGTTTCTAGAAAACAGGAAGCTGGTTTTAGTTCTTGGGAAGACATGAACAGCCACACAGTATCTTTATCTTCCTCTTGTAGATTAGTAGCCTTATGTGAAGTCAATAAGTACACAAATTAGTTTAATTAGAAAATCTTGGCTAAGTGTTTTGAAGTTGCTGAAGATAAACAGACTTTAATACGAGAAATAAAATTATTTTTTAAGGGAGTGGAACCTTTTTAATATTTGCTAACCATATTTAGCTGCAGGCATGGCTGTGTGGTTAAGAAGTTCAACCACGTGATTCCAGGATCCATCCCACAGCATTGCACCTTGGGCAGGTGTCTTCTACTATAGCCTCGATTCTGACCAATGCCTTGTGACAGAAACTGAGCAGAAGACCATCGTATATATATATATGTATGTATGTATATATATATATATATATGTATGTATGTATATATATATATATATATATATATATATATGTATATATATATATATGTATATATATATATGTATGTATATATGTGTGTATATGTGTATGTATATATATATGTATATATATATATGTATGTA
>JAOPJM010001604.1:29898530-29917885 GCA_027124095.1 Muusoctopus leioderma
CAATAATCGTTGCGGGCCGAAATCACCCGTCCAACCCATGCCAGCATGGAAAACGGACGTAAAACGATGATGATGATATGTGTATATATATATATATGTATATTATATATTATATATAAATATACATATACTATGTATATGTATATATAATGTATATATATATATATGTATCATCATGTATATATATATATATATATATATATGTGTGTTGGTGGAGTGCACATGTCTCCACGAAGTATTCATTATTAACATCACTTGGGCTACCAGTGCACGTTGTTTATATCCCCCCATGAACAGTTGGTCCCACAGCTTGATGGTCAGTGTAAAAAAACTACCTTACTTAAAAGAATAAGTTAGAGTTGGTAACAGAAAGGGCATCCCGCTGCAGAAAACTGCTCCAAAAACTCTCATCCAACCCATGCTAGCATGGAAAAATGGAGATAAAAACGATGATGATGATTGAATTAAGTGTAATATAATGAGGCTACATTTATAGAAAATTTTATTAAATATACAGAAAAATGTAATTATAAATATTAAAGTAAGTCATAAAAATGCAAAATCCAGAATTCCTCCAGAAGGCTGCACTTAAGGGTTTCAAAGGCTGCAGATTTCCTCCATTGCTATAGATAATCTATTTGATATAGTTTTCATCTGCTTATAATCACATTACAGATGCATATTGATTTCTTTATTACCTCAAAAGGTACAATCAAACAAACATTGAAGGAAATATATAGAAAGTGTTATACTGGGTGTTAACATGCTTTTCTATAATCTAAAATAACTATTGTATCTTGACAATCCAGAGAGGAAGTCTATATGCAGTTGCTTGACCTGCTTGAATAGTAGCCAAATGTTCCTCAAATCATACTTTACCATCTTAAAAAAGGAAGGACATTTTTGATAATGTAGTCCGAGATACACTAAAAAAATATATATATATATATGGTCACAGCTGGAGCACCTTTAATCATGGGTCTGCTGGATCGAGAGTAACCTGGGGCTAAACAACATATCAATTAGTGTTCATGGATAAAGTTCCTGCACAAGGTAGCGTAACATCATAGAGGTTGGTAATATTTTTTTTTTCAAGTATATTTTCATGAACTAAATATTTATTTAGTTCATGAAAATATAGTGCATTTAATTTTAAGTTGTATATTATTTAATATACAACTTAAAATTAAATGCACTATTTTTTTTTCTTTCTCCATCATCTGGACATTTTATAACAAAGAATGAAAAAAAGTCTCCAAGTCAAAATGTTTATAACTATTAGGAAATTAAATGTCTGAGATGAGTTATTGTTAATGATGGATGGATGGATCTATCGAAAGATCGTAGTAGATCTTCCTAATCGAACCAAGGAAACTATGTTTCTGTTGATTTTTTTCTGTAAGATGGTAGGGTATGGTTTGAGGAAGATTTGGCTGTTATTCTAGTAGGTCAAGCAACCACATAGTGGCTCACTCATTGGCTTGTCAGAATTTATGCAGATTTTGTTAGCAGAAAATCTAGGATAATCTCTTCATAGTAAATTGCTAATGTAAATTCACTATATCAAAAGTTAAAATATGTCTTAACTACGAAAACAGCTTCTCCAAAAATAAACAAAACAATTAGAAAATGTCAAAACCTGATTACTTTTTGATGAACATTTCAGTTAAGTAAATTTCAATAGAAGTAGAAGTCATTGATTGTCTGTTATAACCCAACATTATTTTTGTAACTATTGAACACATCAATATCATTTCAAAGTAAAGCAAGAAGATCCTTCATTCTACAAATTACTCTGTTTCCTTCTCTATAATTCCATGAAAACAATTATAAATACAAATTCTGTGTCATGTAGAAGATAATTTATCTAATGCACAGCTTTCATTCTGGTAAAAATGTTCATAAGGAACTCATCCAATTGACTAGTTTAATACCTTTTTATCCAGATTTATCATTTTATTTAAGTTTATTCCTAAAGTTTACTTTTTTTTTTTATCGGTTAGTCAGGAGAGAAGGCAGTGCCCATTACCCTTTTTCAGAGCCTCCAAGACTGGCAAGAGGGAGAGAGGAAGGCATCCTCAGACCAGAGACCTAGCCTGAATGCTTGCAACAGAATGAACTCCACTAAAGGCACCCAATGGCCAGGTGATGGTGTTAAGTCTACCACCCAAGTAAGCCACAGCAGGATTCAAACTCAGAACAAATACCATAAGGCATCCCATCAGATGTTCTGATAATTCCGCCAGTCCACCGCCCTAGACTGGTACTTTATTTATCTACCCCGAAAGGATGAAAGGCAAAGCTGATCTCGACAGGGTTTGAACTCCCAGTATTTGTTCCTGCTCACTGTTCTTGAAGTCATTCTATCCGATGCTCTAATGACTCTACCAATTCGCTGCCTTCTCTGGGTATTCATTTCTATGAGGATTCAATACAGAGCTATACTTTTACTGCTCAGAAAAGTTTACTCTTTGCAAAACTGAAGGTGGTTCAAAACTTAACCACCCCAGCTACTGAAATGCAAAGAGCCAAGATCAAACCACTCATCTTATCCAAGGACAAGAATATTTTTCTTCATAGGTCAGTTATAGTCAATACAAAATGAATGACTTACATTAGTCCACTGAATTATAACTAAGATAACTCTTCTACTAGGTTTGCTAATGTTAATTCTTTCATAGACCCCAGTGGCTTACTAGATCAGCAGTTCCTGTAGCATTAAATGGATATAGAAATCTACTCCCAGGTAGCACACCAGTCCATCATAGATAACTTTTCCATAGGAACACTCATCAATTTTCAGTACTGCTGCTTACAGCAGTGATCTATACCATTATGTGATACATACTTACAATGTGGACTGGAACGTTGATAAACAAGAGTCTTAGCCATGGACAAACCACATCATAAGTGACACAATATGAATCACCAACTCCTTAACTGGTGTTATAATGATTCAAAGTCAGTGAAGAGCTGTAGATAGCTTAATTGACAGGGTATTGGACAACTAAAGTCCATAACAAGGTTCATTCTCACAAATCACTTCACCTGTGTACAATGCTCACTTGCCAAAGAAATGTCTCCACTATTGTTATTGCCATGATTAATACAGATCCACATTATCTCCATTTGCCATTCTAGGCCATCTTTTATACATAATATACCTATTAACTGTCAATATACTTAGCTACCATCCTCTCTGAAAACCCATGACAGGCAGAATGAAAACATATAACAGCTATACTAGAATTTGAATTCATGAAGTTCTGCTCTAATACAATACAAAATAAAAATCAGAAGAAACTGCTAAACAATCGAGTTTTTCCAAGTTCTAAATAAATATATTTTTATGCAGTAATGCTGTCAATCTGTATAAAGACTGAATGACCAGAAGTTAACTTCCTTGGAGTCACCTACACAAGTAGATATTTCTTTACTACCAAAACACCAAACATTGCCCATTGTGTATAAAGGTTGGACTGTAAAAAGCTAATATAAATAATCACACCTTTTCATGAGAGATTCCTGTCTCAGTCTGCCTGACTAGCTACAGGTTTCAAATCCACTTTATGGTTTAGCAGTAGAAAAGGAATCATTGTTAAAAAAAAAAAATATTTTTTTAAAACAATTGCTCCAACAATATGGAAATATCAAAATTTACTACAACAAAAATCCAAGGCATGTTAGCATACGGAAATGGATGTAAAACAAAGTAATTCTTCATCATTAAAAACATCTTAATGTCAGTAGAAGAGACATTGTATAAATCTAAAGAAGTATGTAAACAACTTCATGCAGTTATTTGATCACGTTTTAGAAGTCTAATTTATACTAAAGTAAGGTCACTACTTTAGCATAACTACGCTAATTTTTAACAGAACAAACTGTCAAAGATGAAATATTAAGTAAAATCAAAATGGTCATCATACAATATAGTAAAGAAAGTTTTAAAAAGTAAAACAAATAATGTTTTTATAACACTATTTAAAGATTAAATATATTTTTATCAGATACATAAATGCATACACAAGTAACTGATGAGTACAATTTTATTACTCCATAAATTTATTTTGAAAAACCTGTTTGCTTTATTTTTAAATTTACATTACAGTCATCTTTGCTGATATTGCTTTAAATTTAATAAAGTATTACAAGCAAAATGATATCCTAACAATGATGTGGAATTAAGTTCACATTTAAAGACATTCCATTTTAATTTCCTTACAGAGAAGAGTGGGTTCCAAGAGAAATAACTTAAAGGTGACCCGACCTAGCCAGGTTGACCATGCAGTTTACATGGACATATGAAACTGTAGAATAAAAAGCAAATAGTAAATAGAATTTAGTTGTTTTGTAGATTAGTCAGAAATATTCCCTAAAGAAGCATAATTTGTTTCATTCTCCATTGAGGAATCAGAAGATTGAAATGTCAGGTGGGGAAAAAATGTGTCCAAAAAACTTTTATGAAAGACCAGAATAGGAAGTTGCAAAGCACTCCAGATTAACTGCTTCCCTTCTTTAAAATAACAAAAACACTCCTTTTTTGTTTTTTTTCTACATAGCCTCTGTACTGATGATATGGTAATTAGTACGAGATTGTGGTGAAAATGTTAAGGATCGAGTATTTTTTATGTTGATAATTTTGAGATAAAGTCAACAACATGGAGCATAATTTAAAATTTTGTGTAAGATTTCTGTTTACATGTTGCTGAAAAGTTCCTCTGTATAAATAAAAACAGGAAGTTAAGTTGATAATAATGGTTTTATTCTTAATTTGGGAGTGGGTTTTTTTTAATGTAAGTATGATGAGAAAAATATTATAATTTGTTTGTTGTTTTTTTTTTGTTTGTTTTTTTGCCAACATCCACAGCAACAGATACATTTGAACATCATCTGTGGAAGAGTTATCCACAGCAGTAGACACATTTGACAATCACATTCTGCAGAGTTAGCAACCTTCCTAGTAGATGATACAAGTACAGTTTCACTAGTCATCAGATAGTTATGTAATTTGCAGCAAAATTAATTAGGATATTTAAAGCTTATTGAAGCTTATCCTTCCTGACCAAAATCTAATGTGAATTTTTCTAATCTCTCCAAGTCTTTTTCATTCACGTTTGGTTTAATAGTTGAAAGTGACATCAACATATCATTCTGGAAATAAAAAATGAATTAGATAACATTAAAATAATTAAAATCAAGAAAATTAGAAGTGATTATTAAGGACATATTTAACTTTTTTATAGCAAAAGAAGAAAAAGAACTTGGTCTTAGCCAACAAGATCCAAAAGAGAAAAGAAATCATGCTTGATTGATCAGTAGATTTAATCATCTATTTTATACTTTGTGTCTCTTTTCAAAGGTTCTTTATAAATTAAAGTAAACTCCTTGTAATCACTATAATAAATTATTATAATATAATCTTATAATTTTTTAAGTATAGTATGAATTCATCTAATTTCTTTCCATTTCCAACAACAATAACTTGTGTATTTAGAAACACAAAATATTAACTTAACATAAATTCTTACAATGTTAATGTCAATATTAATATTTCTTTGTCTAAAATTAAAGCAAATTATTCTAAACACTTTTTCCATGTGTAATTTTAAAGACTGGAGAAACAGACTATATATAATCAAAGAAATTTAACATAGTGAAGTTTCTTTAAATGGAAAAACAAAGGAAAAAACATAAACAGTAGTAAAAACTAATAAAAATAAACAAACTTATATTAATCTTCAAGTGAAGGACTGAAATCATTTCTTTAAAATTTAATATTAATCCAATGAAAAGAAGTAACCACTTCTACTTGTATATTTTAAAAGTTGTAATTTTCAAGAACCATTCAATTTTAGTAAAAATTACAATTAAGTCCTATTACTCCAGTTAAAAGAAGAAATATTTAGCACTAAAATAAAATATATTGTGACTAAATGCCTAACACTATAAGAACTGGTAGCTTGTAAAACTATAAAGTAAGAAATCAGAATAACTAGATTGTAGATGGATGACCCTATTGTTATTCTCTTACTTATCCCTTATAATTGGAATAAGTGAGAGAATAACAACAGGGTGCTTAATAAATAACAAATGATTCTCCAGAAAATACAAAAAGGATTTTAAATTGACTATACCAATTTAGTCTATCCAATAAATGACTAAAGCAATACTGCATGGTAGTGAAACATAGGCCTTAAATGCTGAAGATGTACGATGGTTGGAAAGAAATGAAGTGAGCTTGCTCTGATGGATGTGCATGAGCAACGGAGCACAAATGAACTGAGAGAAAAGCTGGATATAAGAGGAATCAGATGTAGTGTGCAAGGGGGCTACACTGGTATGGGCAGGTGATGCATATGGAGGATGCCAGTTGCATAAAGAAGTGCCGGGCACTTGAGGTGGATGGAATCCATGGAAAAAGAAGATCTAGGAAGACATGGGATTAAGTGGTGATGGCTGACATCGGAAAGCTAATAAAACTCACGGAGATGACAAGAGACTGTGATGATTGGTGACACACAGTGTGGGAGAGAACCCACCTTCTGATGCAAGCTTGGTAAAATGATCATTAAAACACTGGGTTCTATCACTGGTTCTCCTGCCTTGTATACCCCTGTTAAGTTTCCATCTATCTACTACTCTCTGATTTAGTGTCCCCCTATCCTATTCACTGTACCACACCACCTGTGTAACAAGGGATGGCATTTGTTCTACCCTTCCATTCATTCACCCATCTTCACCACTATCATTATCACTCTTCCACCCCCCACCCACCACCATCATCACCCATTTTATTACTCTACTCCTCTTCTATCATGACGTCTGGGCTGGCATTGGATCAGTCTACACTCATCTACCACCACCTTATGTGCTTCTATCCATCACGTGTTCTCTCCTATCATGACACATCTATGCCGCTGCTACTCATACTGTTTCTTATTCAATCTCCTACCAACACCCAATATGTGGCTATCACTATCTTTCTCCCATTCCTCTTCCCCTACCATCCAATCACTGCTGCTGCATCACCATTACTCAATTCATAGTTATCACTATTTTTCTCCCATTCCTCTTCCCCTACCATCCAATTACTGTTTACCCCATCACACCCATGCTCATACTCTTTCCCCCCTGCCCTCTCGTACATCACTCACCCGCTATTCACACTCTCAGGTCACATTTACCTTCAAAGAACAGAGTCTATGTAGAGCAGAGAGGACTCTTTAGCCAGCAAGAGACAAAAGCATCCTCTCTAGTGTTGATACAACAATAAAATGCACCCAGTACACTCTGTAAAGTGGTTGGTGATCAAACAGAGACAACATAAAGTAGAGAAGACTCTTTAGTCATGGCATGGACATGACAACCTTTCTAGTGTTGATGCTATAATAAAATGCACCCAGTACACTCTGTAAAGTGGTTGGTGTTAGGAAGAGCAGCCAGCTGTAGAAACCAAGCCAAATGAAATGTACGAGTGAGACGTGGTTCTCTGACCCATCTAGGAGAGTGGAGACTCCAAATAAGAACTGACTCAGACCAAAATCACCTGTCCAATCCATGCCAGCATGGAAAGCGGATGGAAAACAACAATGATGATGATGAATATTATCCTAATGACTCAAGCCAACGAGGGAACCTCTATGTGGTTGCTAAACCTGCTAGAAATAGCAGCCAAATCTCCCTTTATTCACACCTTACCATCTTAAAAATAGGACACATGAGACAATGTAGACCTAGATATAGAAAAGGACATGATAGTCACAGCTGGAATGCCTTTGATCATGGGTCTGTTCAATCAGGGATAACCTGGGCTAAAAAAAACACAATTCTAATGACTGTCCCAATTCTTATTTTTCATCAAGAAATCTGAATTAAGAATCAATGTCAAAGACTTTCTAAATAAGATTATTCTAAATGGGTTGCAAGAAGGAAAGTTTAACAACCATTAAAATTTATACATTTCTTCCTCCTCCACCACCAACATCATTACTTTTACGTTTGTATATTTTCCCTAGCTGGCAGGACTGAATATCTCTATCCTTTGCCAACTTAATTGTAAGCAAATTTAATCTCCTTTGATTAAATTCAACTATTTTATTTCAGGTATACTTTTGGCTACTCCTTTCCTGGCTATTAGTTCATGATGTATTTTACTTGAAGAACATACATCTAACCCAATGATGGTCAGATCACCATCTCACTTTCTATGAAGTCTACATTTCAATTTCTTATTCCACATCCAATATATCCTACTCAGGTCATTTCTCACCAGTTGCAATGTCTTCATTTTTTTTTTTTATAATTTACTTGCCAAATTAAAAAGATAATTTAATTGGGGATACACAAAATCAGCTAAAATAGATATTCTGTAAAAATGTTTAACATTACCATATTGACAAGAGGTTCGTAAAGTTTGTCACTTGGTACTTGCATCCAGTTCATTTCAACAGCGCCTGGTGCTCCAGGGGAACATGGAGCCAGATAATCATTTACCGTAATAGTGGGGTCAACTCTGCTGGTGGCTTTTACCTAGAAAAAAATAATTAAGTTCTTTAGAATTTCTCAATATTTAGACATGTCAGATAGCTTCAACTTTACAAACAATCAAACATCTTACCTGCCTAAAATGTGTAGCTGTTTGCACTTTCCTGACAGGTTGCATCAGAGCATCTCGAACCAAAACACTAATATCAGCACCAGAATAACTGAAAAAAAAGAACAAAAAATCTCAATTAGATGTAGGTTAAGCAGCTACAAAAAAAAAAAAAAAAAAATAAATAAATACTGTTCACCTCATGAGAGATGGGATAGGTATGGTAGCTGACAAAAAAGACATCTTATAGGCATTAATTTGAAAAGAAGAAGTGGGCTAGGTTGCTATAGTGTCGTGGTTATCACGGAATATGTGGCAGATGTGTGATTCGATTCCCATTGGCAGCTCTAGTCACATTTTTTCCTTCTTGGGTTTGTGTTTGTAAGATGTCTAATTTAATTTAATTTAATTTAATGTTAATTAATTTCACAACAAATTTTCTGAAATAATCAGGGAATAAAATACTGTAACTTAGAGGACCAATCTGGTGGTAGGTATTGAACTATTGATCACATCATGTCTAGAATAATAATTTAGTAAAAAGAGTACACTCTGTAAAGTGGATGGTGACTGAACAGAGAAAGCATATAAGGTAGAGAGAAATCTTTAGTTGTGTCATGGACATGACAACCTTTCTAGTGTTGGTGTCACGATAAAATGCACCCAGTACACTCTGTAAAGTATTGGTGATAAGAAGGGCATCCAGCCATAAAAACCAAGCCAAATGAAATGTATGAGCGAGACATGGTCCCCTGACCCGTCAAGGAGAGTGGTGACTCCAAATCACCCGCCGAACCCATGCCAGCATAGAAAAATGGGTATAAAGCGATGGTGATGATGAGGATGATAAGTACGCTCTCAATCTAAATGGTAAACTTTACATATATATCCAAAGTATGATGATGCATGGTAGTTAAGCTTACTAGAGAAGAGAAAACAACTACAGTAACTTTAAACAGATGATCATTCATATGTAGAATGAAAACTTCAGAAATAAATTTTTCTTCAACTCAAACCAATCAGTGTACCCATGAAAACAAAATATTCTTATAATTTTTCACAGGCAAAACCATCTTGTTTTCATGCCTCGTGTTATCCTTTCTATTATTCATTTATCCTGAACTAGTATCTCTGATAATGTCACCAGTTTCCAGTGCTTGTTAACCAAAATTTGAGTTAAGTAAAATGAGGCCTGCAAATGTAAATAAAAGTTCTCTCCCCACCCCTGCTCTATACTTTTAGCAATTGTGATGATGACAGTGAAACATTCAGAGGATCTACAGCATTTGAAAAAGGAGTTGAATATGTAAGTACTGGAGTAATTAACAAAATGAGTAGCCACAATATTGAATACCATGGACTGATTGAGTGACATGCAGATATAACAGAAAATTTATGTCCCCGAGGTGAGAATTTTTGGAACGGAGCTAATGATTGTATAGATTAGCATTTAAGGATAATGGAGAAATTTAGAAAACTGATATTGCTATTAGCAACGAAGAATTTCTCTTTTCATGTGAAAGCAAGTGTGAGGATGTATAACAGTGAAACTTAGGTAATGGTTGTAGAGAATATGTAGCAATTGAGGAGGCTGAGTGCAAGTCAGTTGAGAAAACAGCTGGACAATAGTACTGGGTGGTATATGAGCATTGATTACTACATTGATATAGATATGTCATGGAAATAGATCACATATGCTGAATTAAAAAATGCTGATGAAGGAGGGTATCTGGAGTAGAGACAAATCAAAGAAGACTTAGTTGTGTGAGAGTATTGGTTTTCACAGATGAGATAATACAGAATTAATATGACGGGAAAAGATGCAGTATTTCAGTCCTGTCTAATTTTTGTCAGCATGCAAAAATAAAAAGGTGGTGGTTTGTTGTTGTTGTTGTTGTTTAGCCCCCCACATCAGCTCTGATTGAGCAGACCTATGAACAAAAGCATTCTAACCCCGACCCTTCTGTTTTTTTTCTTTTTCCAGACATAGTCTATGTATCCTCTCACTTTTTTTTTGAGATAGTAGGGTTGGATTTGAGGGAGATTTGGCTGCTATTTCTAGCAGGTGAAGTGACCCTGTACAGGTACCCTCATTTGCTCATAAGAAAATGATGAAGATGGCGGTGGCATTGATGATGATGATGATGATGATGATGACAGCAATTTGGAATCTAAGTGTCCTCACGTACCACAAGCTATCTATTTTCAGGAGAGTTTATTATTGGGTGTCAATAAGTTTGGTTGCTGTGAGGTGTGGAAAAAAGCTGATGTTTCGGGCTAGGATTCTTTGGCAGTGTGTGCTCAAGTAATGGGTGGTGGAAGTGAAAAAAGAGTGGATGGTTATTTGGTAGAGACAGGAAGTGGATAAGGAGATAATCACAGTGCATGAGGGATATGGGGAAGTGAGATGAGTGAAGTGTGGGGTGTGAGGGAGGAAACCGAGAGTGAAGCAGTTGGTGTGAGGACAACCAAACAGTCTGCCTGGCTGTCTTCCCACCAATCACTTTTTTCCTCAGTCGGCATCCACCCACTCACCTCACCCCCAACCCACATCTCGCATTCACTGTGATTACCACCTCTACAAATTCCTATCTCTACTAAATAACCTATTCACTCCTTTTTCACATCCACTAGCCATTCCTTGAGCACTCTCCATTGAAAGACCATACTCCAAAATGACAGATTTTTCCACACCTCACAGCAACTGAACTCACTGACACTCAATAAACTCTCCTAGATTTACTATTACCATTGTTACCGACACAGACCCTCACCAGCTTCCTCAGATTCCAGATTTTACCCTTTTTTTTTTTTTGCTACTTAGTCGGGAGGGAAGTCAGTACCCATCACCTGTTTTTCAAGGCCTCCAAGACTGGTGGTACAGAGGAGGATGGTATCCTCAGACCGGAGACCTGGCCCAAATGCTTGCAACAGGGTGGACTTCACTAAAGGCACCCAAGGGCCAGATGGTGGTGTTAAACCCGGGCGACTGATTGAGTCTACCACCCCAGTAAGCCACGGTGGGATTTGAACTCAGAACGCAAAGAGCCGGAATGAATCTGCAAGGCATCTCATCCAACGTTCTAATTATTTCGTCAGTCTGCTGCTCTAGACTAGTACTTTATTTATCTACCCCAAAAGGATGAAAGGCAAAGTTGACCTCAGAGCACAGTGAGCCAGAACAAATACTGCAAGGCATTCTGTCCGACACACTAATGACATTGCCAATTCACTGCCTTCAAATTTATATTTATCCTCAGTATAACTGAAAATGTTTACAAAACAATTGATAAGTCAATAGCTATCAACATCTCTAAATTTTCAGTCCCTTTCATAGTAATTCATTAAAATTGTATAGTCCATCGGAAGTGTTCTCTAACAAAAACAAGCAACAGACTTCAAAAACAGATTGAACCTCAAATTGTAGATACATAGCTATGCAGTTGTAACTGTAACTGCTGAAAATATCAAATATTTCTATAAACACTACCAGATTTTTTTTCTAAATTAAAACAATATTAAATATATCAATTACCCTTCAGCAATACGACCAAGTTCTCGGAGGTCACTGTCAGTTAAATCATTCGGTGTGTTTTCAAGATGAAGACGAAAGATTTCTCCTCGCCCAGCACTATCTGGCAATGGTATATAAATTCGTTTTTCAAACCTAAAATAGAAAAGTTCTGGTTAAAAAAAAAATAAAACAAACATACATACATACAAATTCTTTAAATTACAAGGTATTCTATAACTTATTGTATTGTTCCCTCTCCTAGTTAAACCCACAGAAGGATTTGAGCTCAGTTTTACAATATACCAATATATATCCAATTAAATGTGCTTCCAGTGCTTATGGTATTATACCTATATAGAGCTAGGTGAACTGTACCTGTATACAGCTTGGTGAACTGTATTTATATGGAGTGTGGTGTACAGTACCTATATAGAAGTGAAACAGTAAAATCCAAGGAAATTAGTGATGGTCTACGTCAGTAAATAGTAAGTGCAAAAAAGTTCCCAAAACGGAATACATTTTACCATGAGGAAGATGTGAAGTCTAATGTTTCAGGCTGGGCTCTTCATCAGATATTGTGATGAAATGTTTACTAGTAGTGCTGAATAACTTCCTAATCTATTTATTCTGCACTACTAGTAAACATTCCATCACTCTCTGATGAAGGGTTCAGCCCAAGCTGTTGGACTTCACCTCTTCTTCATGGCAAAGTAATGTATTCTCCTTTGTGAACATGTACTTATATAGAGCTTGGTGAACTGTACCTATATAATAGTATCTATATACAGCTAGGTGAACTGAGTCATTGCCAAGGACACAATGCTGTATTGATGATAGGGTACAATCTACCAACTCTTTAACAAGTAGACTAGCTCATTATTTTCACTATGTCCATTTTCCCCCAATAAATGATTCAGAAAAAGCATTAAAACTCAGCATCTAATAATTAAAAAAACTAATGAAACAAAATCCTTACTGTGGGTCAAACAACTGATAAGAAAGCTAACAAAATAAAAATTAAATTAATTATTTAAAATCAAAATAGCAAATTGATTTAACATGAACATTTTCGTTAAGATAAAATGTAATTCTACCTCCTTCTGATTGCAGAATCCAAAGTCCAAGGGATATTGGTAGCAGCCAACACTAAAACTCCATCATTATTTGTACCAACACCCTGCATCTGTGTAAGAAATTCTGTCTTGATTCTACGGGCTGATTCTGATTCGGTATCTGTTCTTGATCCACACAATGCATCCACTTCATCAATAAAAATAATACTTGGCTTCTGGTCTCGCGCTAAATCAAATAGTGTCCGTACTAATCTGAAATAGACACAAATTTCCCATTAAATGAAGGAAGAAAAACTTGAAAATAAAAAACATCATGAAGGAATAATCAATAACAACAAATAAATATAACAGTAAGAAAGAAGTAAAACTACAAAGCCTGATAAACATAATGTAAGGTTTACCAAACACATAGGTTTATATAATGGATCATGAATATTATGTTAAATGATATATATATTTTTTAAGTGAAAGTTTAAAGCAACATTTTTTAAAAAAACTGTTTTACATTCAATATCTATGAATGTGTTATAGCTGCATGTCTTTTTTCTACAGACAATCACTCTGTGAGTCAGCATCCTATTGACTTAGCCAGAAGCAACTTGACAAATAAAAGTGAGTTTTTAAAAAAAATGACAAATGTAGTTATTTCCTAATAAAATACCATATATAGTCACTATAAGTCAATCTCGTGGGTAGGTTCCCTTGATTTGGGGTCAAGAAATCAAAAATGTATGATAAACTTTGTGTATAGGTTGACCACCTCGGTTTTTGAGGGTGATGGTAGTAATAAAGTATACATATAGGTGTAGGCATGGCTGTGTGGTTAAGAAGTTCACTTCACAACCACGTAGTTTCGGGTTCAGTCCCACTTAGGCAAGAGTCTTCTACTTTAGCTTCGAGCTGCTTTGTGAGCGAAATTGGTAGATGGAAACTGAGCAAAAGCCCATTGTATCATCATCATCATCGTTTTACATCCGTTTTCCATGCTGGCATGGGTTGGACTATATATATATAAATAGATAGACAGATAGATAGATAAATATACACATATAAATATATATGTATGTAGGTATGTGTGAGTGTGTGCATCTGTGTTTTTGTGTTTGTCTTTCTATCTTTATATACTTATGTCTTGTAACTTAATGATTCAGCAAATAGAGACCAATAGACTAAATAGCAGACTTAAAAATAAGTACTGGGGTCTATTTGATCAACTAAATCCTTCAAGGTGGTGTGGTACCCCAGCATGGCCGCTGTCCAATGACTGAAACCAGTAAAATAGTATACTTTAATATTTTAAGGGGCCATGAATAGGCCTATGGGGCCAAAGAGCCACCACTCATTCCTCTGTGCCTACATATCTGCATTTTTATGTATGTATGTATCTATAACATCTCCATCTTATGAACAATGAATGTTGTGTTTATTGAACGTAACATACTGGTAAGCTGTCATGATTACCCGGTACATACTACGAAACGACACACCATTTTCAAATAGTTAATGCACTGACTGTAAACAATTGTCACCAGCACCACCCAGGAGTTCTGAACAATTCTAGTATAGCACAGTAAATGCATACACTAAACAATACAATACATACATATAAGGATGCATTATGTAACGTTAATTAGTTTTGTAATAAATAGTCAATAAAAATAAGTGTAAATAGTATTAGTATGAGTAAAGAGTAAATAAATGTTGCCAGCACCACCTACGAGTTCTGAACAGTTCTAGGATTGTGCAGTAATTACCGATATGATACGTACACTAAACAATACGTACATACAATACACAAGTACAAGGTTGCATTATGTATGCAATATGTAGTTAATTAATTTTGTAATAAACAGTAAATAAAAGATTAGTATCCACTTAATATTTATAGGATTTTTTTTCCTACAGATTTGTATGAAATTTCCACAATGTCTTCAGCTGATTAAACCAAGTGTTTCAAGTGAGACAACAGTTTTTAAAACCATTTGTTTGTATCTTTATTTATTATTTTTTTTAACCTGTGGGATTCGTACATTATTTCCTGCTATATTAAACTGTTTTACCTACAGTATTGTAAAACAATACGGGTAAAGAAATGCAACTCAACATTTTAAATGGAAAAACTATAAACTGGCAACTGTGTGTAGGAGACCTGACTCACTGATACCACCATTAGTTAAAACTGCGTCTTGTTACAATGTAGATGTGCCAGACACATGTTCTGTCAGTATGGATTTTAAAAAAAACAAGTTTACAGCAAAGTTCAGGCTCCAAGTGATTGAAAATGCGCAACATACTAATAATTGTGCAGTAGCAAGGGAATTTAGAGTGTCAGGAAAGAATGTTAGAGATTGGAAAAAGCTCTCTGAAAAACTTGAGCAAATGCTGAAAAACACATGTGCTAACAGAGAAAAGTGTAAGCAGTGGCCACAGTTGGAAATTGAAGTGACAAAGTATATCAATGAAAACCAACAAAATGAATATGGTGTTTCAGCAGATCAATTTCACTCTTTGCCTTGAAACTGGAATGGAAAGTAGCCATTTCAGATGATAAGGCGGTGCTTAAGGTTTATGAAAAGAAACGATTTAGTACTGAGACAGAAGACGAAAATAACACAGTGTCTTCCACAAGAACTAGATGAAAAGTTATTAGTATTTCATATAGAGATAAGACAAATAAACAGGGAGGCAACATTGAAGCTTCAGCACAGGCAACATTGTGTGAATAGATTTAGAGACCTGGGATAAAAGCAGACTAGAAATTGGGGTGAAATCTTTTATGAAATGTGTGATTTTTAATGTTATTGATGGAGCAGAAGATGGCTTGTTGAGTGATGGTGAGGCTGCTGACTGTGTGAATGAAGAAGAAAATATTGATGATCCTATGGCTGATGATGTTGGTCCATATGACAGTGCTATTCAAGGAGGTGACTGGGAGAAGTTGCTTGGTCTTGAAGGCGATGACATGAACAATGAATTTGATGGATTTAAATAAAAATATTCATTTAACTGTATTCATGGAATATTGTATTGTTGTTTCACTTAAAGAATGTTTTTCTTTTGTTTCAGCAAAAGTTGGTGTATCAGATTTAATGAAAAAAAAAAAAATTGATGTAAATAAACTTTTAAAAATGAATGTTATGTTTTACATCGTCTGCAGTTCAGTTCAGTTGTTAGGGCAGGGTATTGCCTTATTGTAGCAGCACTGTGCTACCCTATGGTAACTTACCTGGCAACAGCATTGACATTCAACAGTTTGCGGTGCATCATGGTGTTGGTGTAATGTTAAGTGTGAAAATATCAAAAGGGTTTTATTTTTATACATCTACAAGTACTGTGATACTGTATACTGGTATATATGATATGATAAGCACATTATACAGTAACTTAGCTTACAGTCAGTTCATGAACTTCATCTGCTGAAGGCACTGCATATCTTTTTATTACTAATTGGTATATATTTTGTGTCTTCATTGTTTACTGGTAGTAACTGGTAAATATTTTTCATGTCTGAAGCTAAAAATTGCTCTTAGCGATTGCCGTCAAGTACAGATTTCAACCTAACGAAACTACTACTCGTACAATACGTCGATTCAAACCCCCCCCCCCTCTCCCATCTTTTACCTAACAATTTATCCTTTAAAACTCAACTTATATATGAATACATACATCAATATTCAGTATTTATATATCATCATTCCCTTTAACTTGCTGGCATAGGTAGGATATGTCCACACAACATTCTATTTCCAAGTATTCTGCTTTATCTTCTTTCTGAGACCTAATTTTCCTAGGCATAAACTCCTAGAACATTTAACATGACATGTGACATCCAATATTGCATTATATGTATGTATATTCCCTTCCTTGAAACCATCTCTCTCATATACAACAACCAATAATAGTTCCCAATTACTTACTCATATCGCACATGTTCAGCTCAGTCTTCTCCAGTCATATCCTACTTCTGACGCATGTATCATATCACTATGTGGTTGCTTGAACTGCTTGAAATAGCAGCCAAATTCCCTCAAATCACACCCACTACTGTCATAAAAAATGAAAGAACACATTAGATAGTGCAGTCCTAGATATCCCTACAAAGACGAGATGGTCAAGGCTGGAATACCTTTAATCATAGGTCTGCTCAATCAGAGCTGACTTGGGGCTAAATAACAACAGCTAAACCGCTTGAATGGAGAAAAATATCTTAGTTTTTAATACAAACAGAAGTTCCTTTTGAATATCAATCACTATGCTAGCTATGGTTCTGCTCACGGAATCAATACTCACCCAACTACATTTTTTTTTTTTTTTTTTTCCATTTTAAAACAATTCTCTATTTATTGAAACATATAAACCGTACATGCACGACACATTAATCCATTAAAAAATTACTTAAATCTTAATGACTACATGGCAACATCTTTTTTTCCTTCTTTTTCATATGAAGGGAGGGGAGAAATAGGGAAAATTCTACTCTCTTGGCTGGGTAGTGTCTCTCAGCTGCACCCCACGGACAAGATGGTGAAAGCATTGCCACGGAGAACAGCCAGCGACACCCGCTGCATCAGCCATTCCATCTCATATCTTATGGGATCATATCAAATGCCTTTCCCCAGTCCTCTTGTTCTTTATCAAAAACTACCCATGCAGCATAACAGCAGTGGTTTCAAACCATGATATTAAACCAAATTAAAATGTTATCCATTTCAACTTTTCTACACTGTTATAACTCAACTAACTTCACTCCTGAGTCTAAAATATTTTCCCCTTTCAAATGCAGCAATGATATTTACTAGCATAATCAACATGAAAAAAACTAGATCCTTGCGTTAAGGTAGTCACAGTGAATTCTGGTGTAATTTCTACGTAGGCGCAGGCATGGCTGTGTGATTAAGAAGTTCACTTCGTAACCACATGGTCCTGGGTTCTCTCCCACTGCATGGCACTTTAGGCAAGTGTCTTCCACTATAGCCTCGATCCCGACCAATGCCTTGTGAGTGAAATTGGTAGACAGAAACTGTAGAAGTATGTCGTATATGTATATATATGTATGTGTGTGCATGCGTGCGTGTGCTTGTCATCGCTTACACCGCTTATCGATCGGCTCGTAACGTTTGTTTACATTTCCATAAAACAAAATACCCGGCCGTTTGGTAGTTTGGTGATATAATTCCCATATTTAAATCAGTATGGTTGTTGACAGAAAAGGCATCCAACCGTAAAATGCTGCCTCAAGAAATCTCTATCAAACCCATGCTAGCATGGATGTAAAACGATGCTAGCACGGATGTAAAACGATGATGATGATGAATCTCATTATTCACATCAATGACTAATACTATCCAAATTCATGTTGATGATTTTAGCATCTGTACAACAAATTATATTTCCTTGGTAGTCCCATAGTCTCATACTCTGTTTGCAACTAACGTCTAAAGCTGAACATTCAGTTTACTCAACTGGAAACAAAATCTTACCTCATTCATACTTTTTTCTTATTAGATTGGTCTGGAAGAAGGAACTGTATCTATGGCCTTCACAAGCACTCCGAGTGAACAAACACTTGCAAGGACACTACTATGCATCCTTATTTCCATTATAACTAAGTGTAAGCAGCTGATATCTTTCAATATGGTCGGTGGAACTAATTGACACCTCTCGCTTGCAATGTCTTTTCCTCATTCTAACATTAAAAAAAAAATTGTTTTTATTTTACGAGGCCTAACTATAGTTGGAGGAGGGGCTAGAGAGAATTGACACATATTGCCAGGAATGGGGAACAAGTAAATCCAAAGACCTAGTCTTCGGTGACATGTCACTAATAATAATTAGATAGTAATACCTTTCAACAGCCAATTACTTTTATACCTTCTTCAATTTTACTTCTTAAATACAACACACATCAATTCATCTGCATTTTAACATCTCTACTATTCAGTACTACCATCTAGTGTTCCTCCATTAATACCCACACCTTACTCCCCTACCACATATATATATACAAACAAACACACACACACGTATATACAAACACACACACACACACTTATATACAAACATACACACACTTATATACAAACACACACACACACACATACGTGGTTCGATCAATAATCTCTAAGGCTCGATAAGAAAAAATGAAGTAATAATGTTCAAACAAACTTTATTT
>JAOPJM010001604.1:29923025-29938534 GCA_027124095.1 Muusoctopus leioderma
CACAAGTGGTTGCCCTAAGTACACAAAAGTAACAAAAATTTGCTACTTACTGTCTGTAGGTCTGAATCTGTAGCGCGTTAAAGTTCAAAAAGACCCCCCTAATTTTGCAATATTTGGCAATTTTGAGGCGCAATAACTCCAAAACCATTTGCAAACAGCCCAAAATAACCCCAAAAATGGCTTATTTGGGCAAAATACTATTACTATAAAAAAAATCAGGTGATCACCTTTTTTATTTATAAAGTTATGGTCCGTCGAAAATCAAAAAAATCTGCTGTCAGCTCGCGACACCCGAATTTTGCCAATTTCGGCCAATATTGATTCGATCATAACTTTTGAACGGATTGGGCACTTGACCTGAAATTTTCAGGATAGTGTTTTCTCCATAAAATCTGTGGGTGGTAAAAATTTGAAGCAAATCGGAGTCGGTACACATGGGCACTTTTAAAAAATTTGGTGATTTCATATAGAATGACCCAAGGGTTGTTGTCAGGAAGAGCATCTGGCCGTACAATACTGCCTCATAAATCTCCGACCAACACATGGAAAAGCAGATGTAAAAACAATAACGAAATGATGACAAATAAAGTTTAAAGTAAACACAGAAGAATTTTGGGATTTTTTTAAGTGTCCTAATCTTAGAGAGAGAAACATTCACTGTGCAACGGGTTTTCATAAGATTTACATTCTAATTAAGCAATATATTAAGGTAAAAACCAAACTGTAATATTATTCACTGTAAACAAAAAGATAACTTTCATTTGAAAGCAAAACACCTATGGTATAACAAAGATGAACCCTTAGTTGAGGGAATTTGGAATAAATAGAGTGAAAACATTCATGGTTTAACAGCTCTCACTATCTCCTTTGTTGATTTACAACTTTTTAGTAATTCTATACATTAATTTAGACAACCTTAACCACTAATGGATCAAGTAAGAAACCTCCTCTATACATTATCAGCTAACCATTTTCCCTATCACAGGAATCTATAGAGCAAGTACTTATTATCTCCTACTTTTGTAGTATTGAGCAGATCAGAGATAATTTCCTCCTAGATAATATCTGGCCTATTGCAGAACGCTTTACTCCATAGGGGAAAATCAAGCTTGACACTGAAAGCCAGTAAATTACTCAATTTCACATGCTGTCATTACTTGCAGTGGTGAATTATATGTTAGGGTTAGGGTTCCTAAAGGACCTACTTAAAACTAAGTGGACTCAGCTATTGAGATTGTCTTTTTTCATGGACACTGTGTAGCAAGATGGGATATGAACCAATGACTTCTTGACAGTTATTTACTACTGTATCAACTTAGCCATCTGCACTCTCTTGTATGTTATCAAGTTTCATTGCATTACAATCACTGGTTGAAGACAATAACTCACAGTAGTATTTAAAGTGGCTCTAACAAAAGTTTGTAAGATTTTCCAAAAAATGACATTAATATTCAATTACTATTTTATGTGATTCTGCTGGGAACTAGTATGTCATTCAACTGTCTTGGTCCATAATTGATGTCTTTATTAAAACATATCCTCTGATATGATGACTAGTGTTGATTCTCATTACTCTTCTAGTTATCTTCCACACTATTGCATATCCATTCATTTTTGTGTACTTAAATTTATTGTTTCAAATTTACTCATATACAGCATTCTATACTATTCCGATAGAAACAATAGGTCAATTGAATTTATTCTCTAAAGATATTATCAGCTTCGAAGTTCTTCTATCAACTGCATGTCAGAAATTGGTAGAACTAAGAGTACAGGTATTAAGACAGAAACTTAAGGAAAACCACTTTGAATTTGTAATGGGCTGGAAACTATTCTGTTGATGTTTGCTCTTTGTTGCATTGTTCATCCATCTTCTAGTTTGCTCATATATTTTGAAGATGAGGTGTAATATCACTTGATATTGTGAAATGATTTAGTATAATCTAAATAGATACTGCTGAAAGTCTATCTCTTGTATATCATTATATGATATCTGCTAGGTAAGTGTTATAATTAATTTCATAAAATACATCCAGTACACTCTGTAAAGTGGTTGGCGATCGAACGAAGACAACATAGGGTATAGAGGACTCTTTAGTCGTGTTGCAGACCTGACAACCTCTCTAGTGCTGGTGCCATGATAAAATGTATCCAGTACACTCTGTAAAATGGTTGGTGATAAGAAGGGCATCCAGCCATAGAAACCAAGCCAAATTAAATGTGCAAGTGTGACATGATCCCCCGAACTGTCTAGGAGAGGGGGAACTACCAATAAGAACTGACTTGGGCTGAAATCACTCGTCCAACCCATGCCAGCATGGAAAGCAGACATAAAACAATGATGATATTGTTTGGATATAGGTTCCTCAAACAATGGTTGAATTTCTCTTTCTGTATTTAAGTACAGAGGGCGTGTACAACTGATGAATACTTTGTTAGTTTGAAATACTGAGCTCAAAAACAGACACAGGTTACAGGACACATGAAAATATTGCTAATTGTATTATATACCCTCAACAGTTTGAATAATAACACAGCAGCTTCACAATTCCTTGAGAATTATCAGTCAACCATAATTAGATTATCTAATTTTCAGTGATAGATCTAGTCAATTGCTTGGTTTTAACACCCTCATCTATCCCTTCAGTGCCTTTAGAAGAGCTCTCTATGTTGCAAGTATTCAGACCATGTCTCTGGTCTGAGGATAACTTGATGCTCTGCTTCCTACTGCACCTTCTCTTGTGTAATGCTAATGTTTCTTAAAGAGTACAGGTGGAAGTGGCCCTCCAGCAGTGGGTGGGTGGGTGGCTGCTGCCAGATACAATGGAGGCCTTGGCCCCATGAGCAATGCATTGGGAAGTCGCCTCCATTTGCTGGCATAGCCACATACAGCCACCTACTGTCTTGGTCTGTTTTAATGGATCAAAGTACTGGTTAACAGTAACACACGTCGTGGTTTCTTCCTCCCTTTCTCCCATTAGTCTCGGAGCTCCTACAAAAATCATGGGCAGTTTGACTATGGAAACTGCTGATAGGGAAAACTTAGTGCTCTAAATATTTTGTCTGTTAAATTTACAGTATTGTTTGCTAATATGCTAAGGTGCATGCATGGCTGTGTGGCTAAGAAGTTCACTTCATAACCACCTGATTCCGGGCTCTATCACAATATGTGGTATCTTGGGCAAGTGTCTTCTACTATAGCCTCAGACTGACCAATTCCTCGTGAATGAAATTGGTAGACAGAAACTGTGCGGAAGCTTGTCGTACATATATATGTATGTATATATGTGCGTGTGCTTGTGAGCATGCTTGTCACCGTTTATCACTTAGGCAGCTGGTGACATTTGTTTACATTCTACACAAACAATAGGTCTGGCAGCTTAGCGGTTAAATGGGTGAAGAGCAGTGGAAATTCCCATACTTAAAAATAAGTATGGGTTGGTGACATGAAGGGCATCTGACAGTAAAATACTGCCTCAAAAAATCTCCATCCAACCCATGCAAGCATGGATATAAAAATAATGATGATGATGATGAATTCTTCTTAAGAAGTTGTGTGAGTGTGTGTGTATGAGAGAGAGAGAGAGAGAAAGTGTGAGTGAGCGAGTGAGTTTGTACTTTTAAAACATATAATCATCTATTCTTTGTTTAATTTGGTCATATGACTGTCACAAAATAGAAATTTGGTGAAGTAAAATACACTATTTACTTTAACAGTATTTCTGTTCAATATGTCTCTGGGCTCAAAGGTATTCATACGGTTTAATAATAGTAATAAAATATAGACATTAAAATGATGATGTGTGACAATGTTATTTGCAACCAGCCCATATGTAAATCAACTGCAATTATTGAATTAGGTGAGAAAGAAAAAAAGAACAATATTATATTTTCAATTTTAAGATACAATAAGATATGTGTGAGTAGAACACAACAGATAGCATATTTTAATATAGAAAGGAAAACAAAATCAGTCATTGTTTGAGAGCTGCTTTATTGAAAACTAGCCGTGAATTTTCTCAAATTGTTGCAGACTAGTTGAAATATCCAAACTTGTCTACTGTCTGCATTGTCTTAGCATCACTGCATAACCCTCCTGAGGTTAAGCATTGTTGCCTGAAACTGCTCTTGGTTTTTATGATAAAAATACCATTTGTTTTAAAGTGTTCATATTTAAATTTAAACCTTCCATTATAATTTTATGTAAAAACTTCTTGTTAAGTTATGTTCCAAACACCATCTTAATAACAAGAAAGTTAATTTACTAAATCCCTCCTTGAATATTTTCAAAATTAATTGAAAACCATATGCAATGTATTTCATTAAAAATATGGTAACGAAAGGGTTAATCACCTCAACTTGTACCTATAGAATCATTCAATCACTGCAACTCACTTAACATCAATACACAATGATTTAACCTAATACGTTTTCTATTATCTTTACAACCTAGACACATCTACAAGACCCCAGAACACAATCCCTCCCACAAAGAGAACAAACATACACACAAAAATAGCAGCAGCATCAACAAACTCATTAGCCACTAAACATTGTTTGGAAAAACACCACTTAAGATAAATGTAAAGGAACAGTAATTGTCAAGCTCTAACCAAGTTCCTCTTTTCTGCCTCAACTGAGAACACCACTATACCTATAGTAACAGATTAGACAGTTGAGAAAATGTGACATGCCCAGCCAATCCTAAGGGGTTCATAAGTATTCATGCTGCAGGTGTATAGGTAAAATATATACTATAATACTAGTAGGAAATATCCACCATCACCAACTAGAAGACTTCATCTATAAACAAAACTTTGGACAGACAACCACCAGGACAGCAAAGGATACTTTCATACATTATCACTTTTGATACCAACCTGCCTGAGACCACCTCTGGTTGAATAATATAAAAACTGCCCGTTTCAAAGTGTTCATATCTAAATTAAAACCTTCCATCATAATATTATGTAAGATCCTTTTGTTGTTAAATTATATTCCAAACAACAGCTTAATAATGAAAAACTTAATTTACTAAATCCCTTTAAATTCTTAATTATTTAAAAAATTAATTGAAACACATAGGTGGTGTGTTTCATTAGAAATATGGGCACATAAACTGAAGGCTTTCTCTACTCCTTAATTGCAGTCAGTCTTTTTGACTTCTTAAATCAAAAAAAAAAAAAAATCCTCTTGTCTGCCATTCCCCAAACCTCTCTGACCTTGCCAAATACTAACCAACCACTCTTACTTTCAACTTCTCAAAGGTGATGGAAACATTTGTTTGTTAACAATCACCCTCTTCATCACCTTGAGTCTCTCACTCCGCCACTCAAGGAGCCAGACCTACAGCACCTCATGTTCCTCTCCTTTGAGAACTTTGGCTAAATCAATGTTGTTGCACTTGACATCAGCAAAGCCTCATTACGGCTAGGAAATACTTCATTAGTTGCTAACTGTCTACAAAGCTCGAGTAAGACTCACACTGGAGTACTGCTCACATATGTGGGACAGCGCTGCTGCTGCTGCTGCTACACACACACACAAACATCCTAGAGCACATCCAAAACAAGGCCATTTGACTGATTGGCAATGATTCACTCACCAACACACTTGAACCACTAGTTCACATATGTGCCGTTTACTCTCTCTGTCACTTCTACAAGAATGGCATCTGTTCTTCTCAACTAGCTGCATACCCTCTCTATCCAGGATCACCCATACTTCATCTCACCTTCCAGATCTCACACTAAACATTTCGGCCAGTCCTTCCTCTCGTGAACTGCAACCCTGCTACGTTTTTCCTGTGGACATCATCCTATAGATGTTTAAGCTGAACATCAACCACCCCACTCTCACCAGCCTGGGAGGACCTGCAAACATTATAAGCACTGCTCTTCTTCCTCTGACTATCATATAAAAAATACACAAATGCATGAGCATATATCCTACTGGGTGCTGCTTCAAGCAAACTCTCTTCACCACTGTAAACACACATCTGCTAGATACAGTAACATCTTTACTTGCTACAATCCAACAAAGTAACAATGTTGGATATGTTTCAGCCTTAACTCTGAAAAAATGCATCGCAAAGTACCTCTATAGTTACCAAACCTTCAACTTTTCAAGTTAAGGAAGCATGCAACATAGTGCCTCATCCAGAAGAAAACCAACCTTTTACACCTTGGTATCTACCAATCCATTGTACACACTTCCAATATCTCAAAGTTGTAACTGTTGTTTAACTCCAGCTCAGCCCTGATCGAACAAAATTATGATCAATGGCGTTCAAGACATGACCATCTGTCATTTTGTAAATATATAGGACTACATTATAAAATGTGTATTTTCTTTTTTTAAATTATAGGGTGTAATTTTAGAGAATTTGGCTGTTATATCTAGCCAGCTGAGTGACCCCATAGAGGCACCCTCATTGGCTTGAATATCTCGAAGTTTATGGGAATGATCATTAAAAAAATCACCTCCTTTACCATCTTGAAACTCTTTTCCTCCTCGGTGATCACCAGTAGAGTTTCCACACAGATCAACTAGTAGCTTGCTTTCCTACATACAAACCAATGGTCCCTTGCCCTTCAAAACTTCAGTAAAAGTTATTGTCCTTGATAACAGCAATGCTTTCATCTGTGATTGGCATGAGAATTCCTTAGCAAAGCTCTTTTGTTATGTGCTCATTTCAGACTAATCCATTAGTGGCCCAATTCAGTGGTACTTATGGTTTAGTTATATATTCTACATCTTTGCTTCTCTGCATTAATGACCTGCTTGCTGTCATCTCTAACCTCAAACACTCTACTGGAGAGGATACCATCCTTTATTCATCATTAATCTCCTGTGTGCAAGCCTCATTCAAATGCAATTTCAACATCTCCTTCCAGATATGCATATCACCATAAATGGTAAAACATCCGGCAATAGAGTGTTGACAAACTAGTTCCATTCAACAACACTAAAACAGACACTATACATATCAAGAAAACATTCCCACAGTACTACAGCCTGATTACTCACAACAGCTAGAAACTTCACACTCTCTAGACCAGGGGTTGGCAACAGGTGGGCTGTAGCCCACAAATGGACCATCGAAGCATTCTCTGTGGGCCTCGAACCTTTTCTAAAAAAATTTCAAATTTAATGTATTTGTGGGCCACTGAGCAGTTGATGGCTTTTGGATAGTCTTTTGTGTCAGGTTTTGTTTAATTTTTGCTTACAAAAGCATTGCCAGTGATGGAAATGCAGGGATATGCGATTATACAGCATACACCTACTTCTCAATTCCCAGGGGGTTTTTTATGTCTAATATATTCTACTGGAGACGTTTATCATTAGCTATCCTTTGTCAAGTTTCTATCAATAAAAATGTACTTGTTTATCAATTATAATTGTGCAATTATGCCCTAATAATGGGGCAAATTTTTATATATAAGATATGATATAATATACATGTGGGCCATGGGTAAATGCCAAAAAAATCAAAAGTGGGCCATTACAAAAAGTTGCTGATCCCTGCTCTAGACCTTTCAATCTCTGACTGTTTTTCATACAAACACATGTAACACAGCCGAAAAAGAACATTACAAAGGCTGGGTTTCCTCTTTCGGGTTGGAAAATAATTCAGTCCTGATCAGTTTCAGACAATCTACAAGGTACAATTATGTCCTGCATTTGAGATTGTGCATCCACTACACACGCAATCTGGACTGCATAAAAAAAAAATTACATCCACCTGACACCAAACCCTTGCTAACACTGCTCTACAATCACTGGCCCACTGCACCCTTTTTCTGTTGTTGTTTATCCCCAATTCAGCCCTATGATCAAAGACGTTCCAGCCGCGACCATTTTCATATCCTAAGACTACATTATTCAATGTGTCCTTCCTTAAATTAAATCACAATAAGGTATGGTTTGAGTGAGAATGCGGTACCATTTCTGGCAGGTCGAGTGAGTGCATGGGGGGGGGGGGTCCCTTGTTTCTTCTACAAGTACTAAAAACGGTATTTGTCAACTTACCGAATATATCTACCCACTAATTTTGGACACGCCTCACATCTTATCATCGCAACTGTCTCACAAACAAACACCATATTAAGAACTTCGCTCAATCTCCATTTATTATAACTGCGTTGGTTCGATATTCCATCCCTCTGTATTTGTTCCTTTCAAATATGAACCGTCAAACAATATCGAACTAACCAAGCTTTCCTTAGTACAAAATTTAGGAAGACCTAGGTTTACGAGCATTGTCCCTTTTTCTCGGAAGAAGTAATAAAAACTAAAAAAATAATAATAAAAAACATTTCCCAAACTCTCTTTCCTATCGATACTATCTGGTAAGGTGATGATCTTGATGCATCATAATACTTTCGAGTTTCAAATTAATATTTTGTAAGAGAGTATATTTTCTGCTTCCGCTATAAATTTCAAAAAGTCTAAGGTATTACTGCAGTGAGGAAAAACGAAAACATACTTGAAGAATAAAAAGTATTTAAATACAAAATGAACAGTTTGACAGATAACTTAAATCAAACAAAAAAAATCGTACAAAACAGCAAAAAAAACACCTGCTGATTTTCAAAACAGATCTGTTGAATATTAATTAAAACTCAGCAAATCCGAATTACCAGCGATGATTGTAAATAATGCAGAAATCTAAACTAAATATATTTTGCTTGCGATGTATCAAGTTATTATATGATCAAATGAAAATATTTTTGTTTGTTTTGATTTGTTCTGTTCTTGTACATCTTGGTTACGAAGTTTTTTTTTAAAAAGTAGATAGTGATGGTAAATAATCTATAAATATTTATAACGTTACACAAATATGACGTATGAAAACATAAAGAACTGTCAAAATGGAGAGACGGGAGAAACATTCAGTAAGAAACAGAAATGAATTAAAATGATCTCTTTCTGCAACTAGAGAGCATGGCTGGCGAGAAAATTATTATAACTAATTACTACAATTCTAAAACGATATTGGTGGTTTGCGTCGGCAAAAGTCAATTCCGGAAGAAGAAAAGAATTGAGATATGTCACTGAGAATTCTCCAATGAAGAGTACTCCAAAACAAAATATTTCTTCATCTCATGTCACATTAATATACTTCATATTCACATTTTATAGAATCATGTTAAATGACCCAGAGAATAATAATTAATAATGTATCGTCGTACATATAACGGAACTAAAACAAATAGTTACCTATATTAAAGTTGGAGGATCAACGAACATTCCAACAATAAACGAGATTTGATATATAGATCAATTGTTTATTATCGAAAGAAATTTAAATTTTTGCAATCGATCAAAGCAGGAAATAGGGTGAAGTGATACTGAATTTTATTCATAATGATATAACAATAAAAAAAAAACCAAAGTAGTTGTAGCGTAATAATAAAGTTCATGCAAAGAAATTACTAATGCTATACACAATAAATAACAAGCCAAAAAGAAACGACACGCCCTGTGGCAATATAAACAAATATATTCAACAACAGACAGACGATAAAAGCTATATATGATATGTTTATAGTTTCATTTGACTTCACATTTACCTGCAAAGTGCCACCAGATGTCATGGATGCTTCTGTTATCAGTTGAAGACCCAATAAATGTAATGAAATTGTGGATGAAAATAAGCAATTCAAGTCCAAAATGGAAAGCTTACAACTTCCTGCTATGGAAGCGCCTCTTGCGGCGAAAGCTGATAGTATTGAAGAAACATAACCTTCTCTTGCATCACTAAATTTAAGTACATTAATGTTCCCTTCTGTTTAATTACCTTGGTTTTCGTTCGTTGAGATGTTTTGTTTAAATTGAATCTTAATTAGTTTTAATTACCATATTATTGTTATTTTAATTATCAAACCTACTTGAAATTCGTTTTCATATTCTGTTTATCTTTACCAAAAAGCAATTGGTGAAAATATTGAAAATTATGTGATCGATTCCCTTTAATGCTTGCAGGATTTTTCTCCCTTGTTAAAGGTTTTAGGATACCGAACATTTTATACATTCCTTGAACATTTGTTGACAACAAATGTCTAGTAGGAAAGTAGAGTTCGCGGCAAAATTATAAAGTGCTAACAATTGACATTGTATATTAAGTTTAAGAAGTAGGGGAAAAAAATCTATTTAGTAATTATATTATAAATTCAATATACAGTATATTTCTACTGCCAATTTATTTACAACTACAAATCTCTCGTCACCCACCTCAAAATTCCCTACTCTATATACAAACTTCAAATTGGTTGTTTGAAATAAGAAAAGCTGACATTGTATTCAGTGTATTTTCTGATTAATATATACTGAAGGATACACAGAAAGTAATCAACTATATATGAGAATAAGTATATTCCATAGACTCCTGGTGATTCTGCAGATGAATCTATATAATATTCTCAGAAAGAAATGCATTAGAGTAATTCTTATTGCCTTATCTAGGTAGGCATGAAGTATAAGAATGTTAACCAGAGGCTTTGGTTCTTATTCCTGACATATAGGTAACTATAGTATGTAATTGTATCCTATCCAGAAACAATAGAACATCTACAGTATATTTAAACTTATAGTCCATTACTTTATCCACTTGACCTTTACCATAGCTAAGTATACGGTCTTTTTTTTTACTGCTTAGTCAGGAGGAAGAGCAGTGCCCATCACCCTTTTTCAGTGCATCCAAGACTGATGGGAGGGAGGAAGTTTTACAAAGATCAGAGACCTGGCCCAAATGCTTACAACAGAGTGGACTCTGCTAAAGGCACCCAAGAGCCAGGTGGTGCTGTTAAACCAGGCGACAGATTAGGTCTACCACCCAGGTAGGCCACAGCAGAATTTGAACTCAGAAAGCAAAGAGCCAGAACAAATATTACTAGGCATCACATCCAAAAGGATAAAAGGCAAGGTTAACCTCGGCAGGATTTGAACTCAGAGCGCAGTGAGCCAGAACGAATACTAGAAAGCATTCTCCAATGCTCTTACAACTCTGCCAATTCGCTGCCTTTGAAATATATTTAATAATATTCCTGCTCTTCTCACTTTTCATGGATGGCAACAGATTGGAGGATATTATTGATGTAAATCCCTACAGGGCTTTGGTCAACCTGAGGCTATGGTAGAAGACACTTGCCCAAGGTGCCGCACTGTGGGATCAAACCAGACTCAATGTAGTTGCGAAGCAAACTTCTTAACCACACAGCAGCCATGCCTGCACTCGTAGATACTTTAGAGCAGTGGTTCACAAACTTATTTTGTCACAGAACCCTTATACAATTTTCCAAAAATCGCGTAACAAACCCGATTTTTACAGACAAACCCTGCCACCCTAATTTGAATAAGACATTAAATGAAGTCAAATTTGTTTTAGAGAGAATTTTATTTGAAAATCAAGAATACCATATTTTTTAATAAAATAAAATTTTATTAAAAGACACCTTATCTCATGGAACCCCAGAATTTTTTCGTGGAACCATGGTGTTCCTCAGAACCCACTTTGAGAAACATTGCTTTAGAGCATATGTTAGAATACATTTAGATAAGTCGCATGATGATAAATGTGGCTCATGTAGGCTTGCCTCTTAACATTATATATACGGGTAGACAAAATTTGTTTATTGTTTAGCCCTGATCAAAGGTGTTTTTGCCGTGATCATCTCATCTTTTGTTTAGACATAGTATATCTAAAATATTATCCAATGGATCCTTTCTTTTTAAGACAGTAGGGTGTAATTTGAGGAAGATTTAGCTGCTGTGTCTAGCTGGTCGAGCAACCACATAGAGGTTCTCTTGTTGAATGTTGACATTGATTGTCATCTATACATACAACTAATTCCTGACAAGGCTGGCCATTTGAACTACAGGTAGGTACACCCAACAGGCTTCCACACAGTTTTTGTCTATCCAATTTCATTCACAATTGCTGATTTAATCAATAATTTACTTTTCAGATAGTTATACTAAGTTTCAATGCTTTATTCTATGAAGTAAAACAGAATGTTACATCAATACATATTGGTTGATTCCTTGTCTATTGTAACTTTTCAGATGGTCTTCATTAAAAAATAAAAGGCTTTATATTTTTAGGTCAATTATTGTTAACATATTTGATGCATGGAGCATTAAAAGCTAACTGCAGTGAGAAAAGAAAAGAAAATATCTATTATAAGTAAATGACTAATATTATTTTCATTTTTCTGGCAAGTATGGGACACAAAGGTGACCTCAGCCAAGCATATCCTCTCCATTCTTGTCAATGTAGAATCACTAAGTAAATATACAAGATTGTATGTTTATTGGTGAAGGAAAATAGAATCATTTGGAGATTAAACAATTCAGAGACACCATCCACATGAAAAACGGTAAGTCAGTGTTAACATATTTAATTCATATGATCTATAGCAGCATTTCTCAAAGTGGGTTCCGGGAAATGCCAGGGTTCCAAGAGATAGGTGTCTTAATATAATTTAGTGAGGCTTCTGCAACAAAATAAGTTTGAGAACACCATTTAAGTTTTTACACTAGGTTTTCAGAAAATTGTTTGGTTTTATTTTTGTAAAAAATATTCTTTTTTTGAAAATATTTAAATGGGATGTGGAATGTTTCTTTCATTTTTCATCACTTGTTTTTAGTTAACTGGGCTCTTTGAAAGGGTAGATGAATGGAGTAATTTAAGTCATGGACAGGTGTTCTATAAAACAAGGTCTCAGGACTGGTAGGGAATTCAGTGAAAAATTTGGTGTACATGTTTGTGTACACTAGAAATCTGTCTTTAGTGCTCTTCTTCATTATAGTCCTTGGGGCATTATGTTCAAGACGGGATGTTCTTAGGAAAGTTAGTAGAAAAAGTTCCAAATTAGGAAGACTCATCTAGAATAAAAAATACCTAGAAGGTAACATGGCAAAGACCAAAGTACTAATTAGTAGTAGAGAATATAGAATCCCAGTGCCATTTGACAAAGCAGCCTTGTTTGGTATTTAGGAAGGGAGTTGGTGGGAACTCAGTGTTGTATACTCAATGTAAGCAATGGGTTCAAAAAAGGTACAATGGGATCTCTTTTAAACTGACAAGTAACCAGAACTTTGAATGTAGCAGATGTACAGGAATAGTTAGTTGTAAGAACACTCATGAAATGAAGTCCATAACCTGCTTGACTCATTAAAAGTAGTTTATCTCTCTGAGCCAAAACAGACTGTATGAAGTATGTGTAAGTAGTATGATGCTACTCAGTAGTAATATATGAACATTGAACACATAGGACCTGTAGAGGCTGGAGAGAAAACAAGTTGAATATAATCTGTTGGATGTGCAGCATTAACTTTTTGTTATTTAGTAAAGAAAGAAGGAAAGTGCCCCAAGCCTTAGTAGGCTCTCTCTTGGACTGGTGAGATTGATACAGTTGATGTTCAACTTCTGGAGGTTGATATATGGATAGAAAATATTAGCAATGAGTTCTAGAGGGTTGCCGTTTTGGGAAGAAAGGATTAGCCAAAGTATTTTGTACAAGATTGATAGAGGTTGAGACTGTATGGATGAAAGAAGAGGCTGGTTCGTCATAGTGATATAGTGGTTGATAGTTCAAAGGAACAGAAACTATTGTAATCATAGTAGAAAAAAGAAGGAAGCAATAGTGGTTTGATGGACTAGTGATTGTAGCATGAAGGTTCACTAATTAAGTTGGTTGGCCAATTTTGGGATGCAGTCTAGAATATTTGCATGTGTAGCTGCTGCATCACTCCTGATATGTAGGCAGTACTCTAATGTCAGGATACAAAGTATAGCTGTTGGGTATATAGTTTTGGTTATGTTATAGATGTGCAGTACCATAAAAGGTTATCAGAGACTGTAAAATTTTTAGGTGTGTGCTGTTTATGGGTAGGTAGTGAGTAAATACTCAGAGTAGACAATAGGCATTAATAAAGTAAATTATCTCTATGAGACAATGTGCAACAGATTTCTCATGCATTAGGCAAATTATTTAAATCACAATATCTGGTTCTCACCCACACACTTTCGCTAGGTACAGGAAATAACAAGTATGGGAAACAAAAGTCTATTTCTTTGTAATACAGCCACACAACTACTCTTTCTTGCTGTACCACATGGTTTGAAACGATCTAATTATTTTTGTACCTTTAAACTGTTGAAGCTGTTTTTGTTCAAGTATTGGTTTATTATTTTTAATCACTTTTGACTTTTCTTCATAAGAAAAATTCTGAAGTGACTCACTGTCCATATTTGAAAAGAGTTACATTTTTAAATAAAATATTTCTAAAAATTTGTTGAATTACCAGAGACAAACAATGTAACTGGTGAACATAAGCAATAGACATATCTGAAGTATAAAGAATGAAATTATTCAAGAACAATATCAAAGAACAAAAGTATTCAATAAGGAAAGTTTTAAAGAACAAAAGTATTCAATAAGGGAAGTATTTTTTAGGTGAATCAATTTTTTTATGTCACTATATTTAATGCATTTTGGAGTTACAGCCATGGTATGTCATTTAACATAGTCACATGCTAGTACATATAATATTGAGGTTGAAAGGTACAAGGAAATTGTGCCTGTCTAACTTCAAAATATTAACTATTTACTTAATTTCATTGAATTTCATGCATTAAATTAGCATTTTTATAATTGATTGGAAATGATTTATTTTTTATATTTAATAAATACTTAGTTATAGTCTGGGTAAGCACTGCCTACCCAGAGGGCATGTCCCTGGTAGTGTTAGTCTGAGCACTAGTGACATTAGAAGCTGGATGGACATTAAAACCATTAACCAATGACCACAGGTGAAACAGTTGTGCTGGTATTGACATGTAATGTGAATGGATGATGATGTCAGGTTAAAAGGTACAACTGTATACTAATAGAAGAAAAACATATATTGGGGTGCCAAACTTGGCAAAATTTAATTTTCATTTCAAATTAATTCAGAAATTGATTTTTTGGTATTGCATTAAAGGTAAGGACCTAAATTACAACTTCAGCCGAAGTGGACAATGATCAGCCCAATAAGGGCATGTGGGGCCTCGGGGGAGCATGAGCTTGTGTTTCCAAGGAAATATCAATATTCAAATGGCTCTAATGTTTGACTTGATGGTCCAATCTGAACATATTTGGTGTCATTTACTTTCAAATGAATATCTACAATCATCATCATCATCATTTTATGTCCATGTTTCCATGCTAGCTTGGGTTGGATGGAGATTTCTTCAAGCAGTATTTTACAGTTGGATGCCCTTCCTGTCACCAACCATACTGATTTTAGTATGGAAATCCTACCACTGAACTACCGAATGGATGGGCATTTTGTTATTTGGAGATGTAAACAAACTCACCGGCCGATCGAAAAACGGTGTCCAGCGATGACAAGCACACACACACATACATATATATTCATTCATTCATTCATTCATCGTTTTTTACGTCCGTTTTTCCATGCTAGCATGGGTTGGACGGAGATTTCTTGAGGCAGAATTT
>JAOPJM010001604.1:29956793-29968581 GCA_027124095.1 Muusoctopus leioderma
ATAGTAGTTTTTAGTAAGTTTACAATCCATATCGCCTTTATTCAGTAAGTAGAATGGTGATTTTTGCCCATTTTCAGCCTTTTTTGACGAATCTGGGCCAAAAAAGGGGCAGCAATTAGTGAAAAATGTGAAAATTCCAAAAAAATTGTCATTTTCACATAATTTAGACTAAAATCCTTCAAAAGAATCGGTAGCCACATGGATTTGAAGATAGGCCCCCAAAAAACCCCTTTGACGCCCACCCCTAGTATCATATCCATAGCTTCCATGTACGCCAGAGTAGCCATCAAGTTGTTGCCCAATATGTCCATTGAAGTCACCAGCTGTGATAACAAGATCATTGTCATTTGTTATTGAGGTGGTCTGCAAGACGACCTCATAGAAACAGTCCTTTTTCTCATATATATAGTGAATATATGATAATATATTAAGGAAATTGATACAGTTTGAATAAAAACTGGTTAGCATAGCTACATAAAAAAAAAATCAGTATTTTTTCAAAGAATGAAAGATTCTAATTACCTGCTAAATGGGACGGATTATTCATTGTACTTCCAGGTGTGGCTACAGAAACAACAGGCGTATCCAGGGCACTCAAGCCTCCACGAATATTCTTTAAAGAAACATTACAAAAATGGCATTAGATAAAATAATAAAATATACAACAAATAAGCACCAATAATTGTATATGTAAACTAAAGTCACATGTGCGTGCACCTACACACACAGAATCATTAGTTATGACATCAATGACTTCATCATTGGTACTGATTTGTCTGCTTTATACAATGCACCATTATTTTTACATACATGATGGGTACATCAAAAGTTATATATCTCTAATGAGAGATACAGGCATGTCTGTGTGGTTAAGAAGTTCGCTTCATAACCACATGGTTTGGGGATCTATCCCACTGCGTGACACCTTAGGCAAGTACCTTCTACTATAACCTCGGACTATGTCCGGCCATTTGGTAGTCCGGTGGTATAATTCCCATACTTAAAATAAGTATAGTTGGTGACAGGAAGGACATCCGACCATAAAATACAGCCTCAAAAAAAATCTCTGTCCAACCTATGCTAGCATGGAAACACGGACGTAAAAACGATGACGTATAACATTTCTACTACAAATGCCACCTCTTGTGCACTAACATTTTCATACATAGTGTCTTCGCTAGTACAATTAATTTTTTTCATCAAATTCATATTTCTCCATGAGAGTATAGTTATAGCTGATGCTATTCTCAATGCTAATACCTCAAGAATGAAGAAATAATGCTACCTACTTCATCAAGGTGAACTAAGATAGGTAGGGTTAAAACATATTTGTCTAGGAACAATTTTAGAGGATAGCCTTTCAGACAGGAGTACTACACCCGAATTTATCTAGCATGTTTCTACCAAGATTTTAATTAATTACATATACCAGTTTAACTATTAAAAATATTGCAATAAACTTGGTATTAAGACTGCAATAGCAAAAACATTTTTTTTTCTTTCAAACATCTATGTTAGGTTAAATAAGTTTGCTACACCCGGGTTTTAAATTTCAGGTCAGCACCTGTAATCTTTTGTAGGTCTGTTGTGCTGTACAAATGTACTCGTAATACAGTTAAATTTGAAAAGCATAATTTTTTTTTTAATTCAGAGGAAGTAAAGCTTTTTAAAGTTAATTTAAATAAAAAATAAGAAAATTCAAATACTCACAATATCATTGGCTATCTTTGGTGGTATGAGTATTCTTAAATCTGGTCTTGATTTAGGTAGTAGTGAATGTCCTGCACTAGAAATACTTAAGTCAGTGACATCTTTATTGTTAACTAATGTAGTAACTAAAGATGGGCCAGGTGAAGATTGCGCTACGGGAGAGTTGCTGTCTTCTGTAGCATGGGATGGTATCTGTAGAGAACGAGCGGCAGTAACTGGAGAACTGGATGAATCTCCACCACTTTTTGAACCTGAATATAGTGATACTTTAAAATAGAAATAAGTACCACAAATGAGTAGATAATTCATTTTAGTTTAAGATATATTCTAAAAGATTGCATTTAACAATCCAAATCGAAAAAGAATTACTTCATATAATACATAACTACTGTTTTTAATGACAATTGTCATTTGTTCTTCCATGCAAGCATTATTACATCAATAATTTGGTAGAAATTAAATCCTATTTCTGAAGAGAAGAATGTATTGGCTCAAACACACACAAGATTCATCAAGTATAGATAGAACTACCAGAAAAATTTATCACCCATAAAATTATTACAAGCATCAAATGAGAACACAAATATCATTCAATTTTGACTGAACTGCATCATTAAACACACTATCAAATATTTTAAAAAAAAGATTATTAAAAATTTATAATTTTTACCTGATGTGGAAGGCACAGGACTGTAGCTAGCTGGTATTGCAGAAATTGTAGACTGACCATTCTGATTAGAAGGTAACAAAAGAACTGTATTGTGACCAGTTGCAGCTGACACAGATGAAGCTGTCTGAGAACTGTTTATACCAGAATTAGGGATTGAGAAATTACCTACAGGTATAGAAACAGGAACTGAAGAATAGGATGTCACTGAAGTTGGAGTCTGTTGCTGAAAGAAAATGATGGTCAAGTTGAAAATCATACACACAAAAAAGATCCATAAGGGAAGTGGCATATCATAGGTTATATATAAATATAGAGACAAACATAATGAGAGACAAACCTCTCCCTCTATAGACACTAAACTATTGTAGCTAACTTATCCCAGAAAGCATGGTACCTATTCTCTCATTAGGTAAACTGAAAAAGACAACAAAATGCAGGCAATGTGATATGAACTCATGATCTATCAGCTGGTAGTATGATACTTTATCTATTTTGGTAATTTTTCTTCTACAAATTTGGATTTGATTGTTGAATAAGTCAAAATATAAAGCAAATACAAATACACAAATTAAATACAACTTAAAATAAAAGGAATAAATGAAGAAATGTAATAGAACATTATTTTCCCTACATATTGAAAAATAGTTTATTTTCTTTTTCTGTCAAATGTAAACTTGGAAAAATAACTATTGATAAGAGTAATAGTAACGAAATCCTAAAACCTGAATGCAGGACAAATTGCAAGATTTCTTAATATAAATTTCATAAAAAAATACAAACCGGTGGTTGCTGCATAACTCTAGCATACTCAGCATCAATTCGTTTATAGCTTTCCATTGTGTGAGGAGTCAGTACATATTCATCTTCTTGGTCAGGACTATCATTACCTTTGTCTTTCTTATTCAAAAGCTAAAGTGGAACAACAAAATTATTATTATTATTAGCATTAAAGTACCAGTCAAGTACTGGAGTCGATGTAATCGACTAACCCAACCCCAAAAATTTGAGGCCTTGTGCCTATGCTAGAAACAATTATTATTATTATAGTACACTATCAGAACTCTTGCATTATTAACAAAGAAATAAACAGCTGAAGATAATATCTAATTTTACATTTTTTCCCTTTCAAATATAGCTATTTGAATTTAAAAGAACACAAATAAAAAAAAAATAGCTTAGAATCACATCATAGTAATAATATTTGATAAGATAGTGTGATGTGATAGGTAAACTCATCACAATTGCAACCCAGATAATAGTTCAATGATTATTTATCTAAATTCACCATCGACTAAAAACATCTTTTAAAATTACTTTATATAATTGACAGCCACAGATGGTCAAGTTGATTGGCAATCAGACAATGAAAGGTAATTGGAAGTGTCTATGGCCATGACACTCAGTGAAATCTACCAGAGTAATAGAATTCACTTGCTTGCAGTACTGAGTTCCCCATTCCTTATGTTTGTATAGCATATAAAGTGATGGACTCTGTCAATCTGATTGCCCTATACATACGACATAATGTTATGGGACACACTAAATATTGTAGCAGTTTATTATTTTTATTTAATAATCTCAAAACACCTGAAAATTCTGAAATACTAAAATATGCCCACATATATGGGACAGATCAGCTGACACACACATATTCTAGACTGTAATCCAAACATAACCATCTAACTGATTGGCAAAACTTCACTTGTACACCCACTAGTACACCAAGACATTGTATCCCCCCTCTGACTCTTCTACAATTACTACAATGGTTCCTGCTCTTTTGAACTAGCAAACTGTATACCACCTTTGTGCACTCCACTCAATTCACCTATTTCCCCACCCACATGACCCCTACTATTCACACTTAAAATTCAATACTAAATAATTTGTCCAAACCTTTGTCCCCAGAACTGCAATCCACTGGAAATCCCTCCTTGTTTACATTTTACCAATAGAAATTTAAATTAAACATCAATTGCATCAACCTCACCAACCGGGGAGGACATGAAAAGACACTGCTCTCTTCTCATACTAGAATAGAAAACAAATACCCAACTCCAAATACTTTGGATGTTTCTATATTTTACTCTAAATTAGTCAATAATTTCATATTTTCTAATGCATTGAGCATTACACAATCAACAAATATTTCATCAACTAGCAGTGTTGCACACAAATCCTACCATGGGATACTGTGGAGGAGATAGATACTACCAGCACTATTATTAAATAATAGCATGTCTTATTTAATAATAGAGACCAATGTGAGATCAATAAATAAATATTCTGAAACTTCTGTTTTATAAACAGCATTTGATGTCTAATTCATAACAATTTCCACATATTTGATACACAACAGTTCCTTAGTTTTTAATGGCATTTTCTAGGGACCATACCAATCTCCTTCCAATCTTTTGCAGATTTTTATTTTAAAATGAAGGCAATATCCCTTTGTAGCCATCATCAGACAATATATTTCTCCAATGGCAAGGAATGATGTTCTGCACTTCTAAACATTACAAACTTTAGCCATTGTGCAATCACTAGAACCTAATTCTTAACATTACAAACTATTGCCTTTATGCAATCACTAGATCCTTCATCAGCCATTGTTTTAAATGAATTCAAATATTTATTAATTACAAGTGATTCAATTGTTATTTCTTATTCCAGATAGACATGTTTCCCCAAGACTACACACTTTCTCTCTCCAATGAACCTGTTTATTTAGATTTGGGAGTTGAATAAGTTTAAGAACTGCTTAAACAAAACTAATTTTGAACACTCACTGACAAAAAATAAATAAATAAAATAAAAAAGCAAAAACAAACTTATTTAGTTAAAGCAAAGATAAATAATGTAACTACCAAAAATTAAAATAACATGAAAAACAGTCTCTAAATACAATATCATTGTTTCCTTCCAAATTCCCAATGTGCCCACTGTAGAGAATTGACTTTCTCACAAAATTAAGCCAATCTGTGATATCAAACAGGTGACATACTTAGCAATAATGAGTGCCCTCTCCCCAACATAAACAACAACTATAGTTAAATCTGATAAATACAATTTATGATCAAAAGATCCAAGAAAATAACCTTTTGGAGGGTGAGAGATAAAAGAATTGATTATTACCTCTACAATGTCTCTGTTAGTTTGGCTGACTACTGTGTCATTGTACTCAGTATACTTCAGCAGTACTTTGTCCATATCAGAGCTAGCATACTGGTACAATTTGTTTCCACTTGTGAAGATTATCAGTGCAATTTCACAGTCACACAGCACAGAGAGTTCATAAGCTTTTTTCATAAGTCCAAATTTACGCTTTGTAAAAGTCACCTGAAATAATATTTAATTATTATTATATGTTTACAGTGTATTGGAAAATAAAAAAATTTCTTTCCATCAGGTCTGAGGACTTCAGACAGAAAGAAATTTTCTTAGAATAATAAGTTCCAAGCAATGTAGTTGTTAGAAGTAGATTACAAGCTTTTCAAGAATTAGGCCTAGTACTCTGAATATTAATTTGTATCACATTTAGTCCTCCTCCACATTCTTAAGAACTTTAACCCAAGTTCTGAGCACTTATCAATATACCCAAATTATTGGCACAATATCAGGTTTTTTGTGTTTGAAGACTCAGCCTGTTTGTATGTTAAAATTCCATTCTATAATTTTGTTATTTTCTAGCACCTTTTGATCTCATACTGGCACAACTTTGCAGAGACTTATTTCTGACTCATTCAAATGAAAACTGTCATGATGTGGTTTATAATCTTTCTACATTAACATTTTGCAGCCACTAAATAAGTGGGTTGCACACACAGTCTTCTCTTAGTAAAATCAACATTGGTTAGGACTTCATCTCCTAGGTGGTAGATGAATTTCTCATGTTTGTATTGAGTGCTTGATCCAAGAGGCTGGCTATTTCCCCCGTCAAATCTCCTTTGACAACCAACTCCAAGATTCTCAGACTTAAGGCTCCTTTGGTTTTTTTGTCAAAGTATCTATGACGTGGCAGGTTTTCTTTTATCTCAACTTGTACTTTATATTCTAACTTATTTTGAATATTATTCCTATCAAAATTGGCAGTAGATGTTACAGACTGTAGCGATATTTATTCACTCTTTATAAGATAGAAATTTAATTTTCTTTTTTCACGTTATTGAGATTTATTTGATGATAACTCACTCCATCTCTATTTCTACATGTGTGATCAACTTTTTTTCCCTGTTATCTCTCTAATGACGGTTGGCAGAGATATTAAAAATACCATTTTTCCTTCCAACTGTACTTGTATATGGCATTCGAGAGCTCTCTTGTTATTCTCTTTTTTACCAGCATAGAGTGCATTGCTTGGTCTGAGAGCCAGTAGTGTGGTTAAATTTAGGTGGTGCCTGTCTTCCTTCACCAGACTGGTCAAGAGTGATATTTTCACTTGTGACATTATCAAGTTCTATATTAATGGAGAGAATGGTTTTGTACAGAGCTTTCCATTTCACTTCGTGTTTTTATCTTAACTCCATCCTAAATTAGTACTACTGGAACCTTCTTTCACAAGTCCCAGCAGTCAACTGACACTGCGTATCTCTTTATAGTTCTTTTTTTTTTGCAATTGGTTTACATGTTATTTTTTATTTTTCAGGTCTTTATTTGTGTATTGTTCCTTTAGTCTCAAATAAAATATGTAGAATGCATAAATGTTTATATTATTATTTGTGAGTCTCTTCTGTAAATTGTATTTAATACCACATGTGATTACTGTTAGTTTGTGTTGATGTATGTTATTGTAAAGTTTATGTTTAAATATAAGTAATAGAACTATGAGTTACATATAACAACTACTGTTAACTTATGTTGTTTTGTTTTCGAGATAGTAGTTCCTATTTTCATTCTATGTTGCTCTATTGCTGTGGTCCTATTATATTATTATTATTATTATTATTAAAATGGTGAAGTTGGCACATTTAATGGAACCCATTAACTGGAGACTTCCTGAGTTATTAGTTCAAATCTTATTAGTGTTGACACTGATTTTCACCACCCCAGGGAGAAAAAAAAGTAAGAACCCATATCTCCTTTACAAGAATTGGCTGAGTGCTCAATTACAAGAAATTATTATTATACTATGGACATTTATTTATTGACAATTGTTTTATTTCTCATTTTATGGTGTTTATTTTTATTGAGTATTTAATCTTTCTGTACACACTATGGATGTCGTTAGTAAAAAATTCTAATCACTCCAATACAAATGTCTGCTATTTCGAATGATTTGTACAACTAATAATGATACACATAGCAAACCATACAAAACAGATATTAAATAAAATGATGATGATAATGATAAGGAAGAGAAGGATAGTTTTGCCACTTGAAACAGCTGATGTTTGTAGCAAGGTGTTGCTAATGCTATACAAACTAGGGAAGTAATGATTTACTATCTAAAACAAGTACAGTTTAGTTGTTTCAAGTATTTAGTCACACATTATACATATATATAAACCACTTTTCTTGTTTAATTTGGGTAATCTGATTGACAAATAACATCAGACTGATGTTATTTACTGCTACTTGGCTATGAACAATCATCATAATCTAAACATTATTTTCTGCAAATAAGAGGCACTAACAAAATAAGGCTAAGTTTTAAGTAAACCATTGAAGATCATCATATGCCACAATAAAAGGAATTATAAGGAAGAATTCAACTGAAAACCTTTTGAGATGTATATGATGTTGGCTACTCATTTTATCTGTTCTAATATTTTTTCAGATTTGAAATCAATATATATATATAATTAACTCTTCTTAATTGTTTTCATTTAAAAACAATTAAAAATATTAGTATAATTTCTCATTGTTATGTAAAATGATTTTGTATAGTGAAATGGAAAGAAATATGAGGTTACGAGTACCTATGGTAAAATTGAAATATGGTCGTGTTGGTCCGAAACTATGGAATTTGCTACCATACCATATAAGAAACATTCATGTAGTAGAGGACTTTAAGAAGAAATTAAAAAGCTTCTTAATTACAAAGGGACCTGAATTTTTTCAACAGATAAACACTCGATAATGATCTACTAATATTTGGTGCACTGCTGAGCAGACGAGTCTCACTACATAAAGTGAGATTCGTAGTAGCAGTGGGTAAATCATTTATTTATTTTATTTATTGTAACAAATTACAAATATAGCCAGAGTCATAGATTTACTAAAAGATTAATCATAAATGTAAACAGATGAGACAACTAAATCATAAATATAACTTGTCTACAATAGTGGTTTCTGTTCTTCAAGAATGAAAAAAAGTAACAGATAAAATTCACAATTAATTGACAAACAGTAAAGACTGATTCTCCAAATGCAGAAGTTTCAGGAATCAAGTGGTTTAGTAGTTAAATCAGATCTTAGACCTTACAAGTGAGATGGCACCAGATATGGAGGATTGGAAATATACTATAATCATGAATTTCAATGAAAAATTTATCAACTTTTTCTATATTATTGATTTTAACACATCCTCTGGATTGAACAAGTTCTTTAGATATAATTAAGGTTTATCTTAGTATTGTAGTTAATTTAGTCATACATTAGTCTCTTAAGAATTTGTTCATTAACCATCAGTTCTGTATATTACCACTAATGCCGATGATCTACACTTAATACTTTACCAATTTTACCATATTTTTTAATTTTATGTAATTTTTAAGGAACTTCAGAAATCTCATTCACTATCAAATTTCTCCTTTGTCCAAAGCTAACACAGTATATTAACAATCTTAACTAAGATTTTCAGAGTAAAACTGTCTAGCATGTAAACATTCTCTCCATAGATAACAGCTACATTTGTAAAACTGAATTTTAAGTGTAGAGCAATATGTTACTCTAACATAGCTACTAGTAAAAACTATAGATTCAATGTCAGACTGTTAACTAAATAAAGTTCCTATATCTAAGATAAACTATGCTTGATCTATTCAAGAATAAACAAAATATAAGCCTCCGATAGATGTTAATGATGGATCAAATACATTCATTGTAATTTCATCTATTTCAAATTCTAATGTTCACATTTTGTTGATATAACAAATTACCCCCAAACTACTTCACCTTTTCAAATTCCCCTTTTCTGCTCACAAATTCCTGCATATGAACTGAGTTTAGATTACAAGTTGTAAGGATTTAAAAGAGATGATGAAGATGATTATCTGAATTTAACCTTGAGATTCTTTAAAAAAATAACACAAAATAATTACAATAATTAAACTATTTAAATACAATGAAAAGTCAAAAAAGTTCTTTCCTTTTGCTAAAGTAAAAGTAACAGAATGTGATGATAAGTTATGAATATTATGCAAATTGTGGTTTTAAAATATATGCAGGAAATTTAACTTTTAACATCCTGTTGAAATTTTACTAAGTGCAGTAATGACTGAGCAGAAAATGCCTAAAAATGGATTTTTTGCAACTTATATATAATGAAATTTACAGGTAAGGAACACAGGTGCTTGAGGTGTTTTCACACAAAAATAGTTCACTTTTATCATATATATAGTTCAATGAATCATATCAATTTGATGATGCGTTATCGTGTGGAACTGGGCCTTACAGGACATTAAGAGTGTAACATATTTTCATTTTCAAGAAAATAGTGAAGATTTGGGTTTTAATAGAATACACAACTTACTTGTCTGTTTCGTTCATCATTTATACGAGTTATCTGAATCTTTTTTCTACCCATTGTGCAAATATGATCTGCAAAAGAAGTATGGAATTAATAAAATATGTTTTTCTTTAATATATCAATTTTTATTTCAATTCAGCTACATTTTTGTAGGATTATGTATGAAGGCAAATTAAGAATTATTAGCAATAAACAAAACAAGTCAATTAAAACCTAATTCCATCTGTATACAAACTTTAACTAAGATATTCGTATTTTCTTTTGTAGATTAAAAGAATGTATTAATTTAAAGTATGTAAACCATACGCACATGTATCTGCCACTACCTATATAATCTTTCCATTTATATATTTCATAATAGACAGTGTTTACAGCCCCAACTAATTGCTAATTAGTTATAGAGCACTCTCAGTGGATAAATGCCTCAATTAGACAAATGAAGATGTGCCTCGTGAGGTCCTTGTGTCTAGTTACCATATAAATCACTCCTTGGTATTTGAAGTTTTCTAACTGAATAGCTTTCCTAGTAGAGCACAATGAAGGTATTTCCACTACCTCGGTAAGATAGGGTTTTTTTGTTTTGTTCTGTTGGGGGGGGGGGGATATAAATATGTTCACTTCGTTCTCCTTGTACGTTCCATTTGCTTTATATTCAACCTCTCATGGCCAACTGATATTTATACTAAGGCTTCATGGGAACCTGTCTATTTCAACATGACTGAAGAAGTGAGTAGTTGCAGACACATGTAGATGTCCTAGAAGGTTTACACATATTTATTTTATGGGTATATTCGAGATTCATTATTTCCATTTATTTATTTCACATAGACATTGGTCACAGCCCCAACTAATTTCTAATTAGTTGTACAGCACTCTCAGTGAATAAATGCCTCAAATAGATGAATTAAGATGTGCCTTGTGAGATTCTTTTGTGTCTAGTTACCACATATGCATTACACACACTGATGGCATTAAAAGTAGCAACATGCCCCTTAATGACATATACTAATTTATTTATTTTTAAACAACATTCAAGTTAATATATTTACGTTCTGCAAAATTAGACATATACTGTAACCTGGAGCTACTAGTTTTACAGTGTAACTCTCCCCATTTCTCAAACTAGCTGCATCAGTGTACTCTCAAACACATAGAAACATGCACACACACATATATACACATTCCACAAAGATTCAAGTCTAAGTCTAGGAGCAGAAAATGGACAGTCACCGATTTACTGCTTTGTGATGAGGTGTCCTTGTGGAAAACACATTAGTAGATGCTCAATACATTGTTCAACACTTTGTCTCTGCAGCTAATTACTTTGACTTCACCATCAGCATCTAAAAGATGGAGTTGCTCTACCAGTAAAGCACTGCTGCAACATCAATCAATCCACTATCAATGGCCAATAACTCCATGTATCTTGGGCATCTACAAAGCAGTTGTATACCAATATTGTTGCACAGAGTGGAGGATTCATGCCATAAAAGAAAAATATAAATCTTTGACAACTTTCAAATGTATTGCCCGAGTACCACCTGTGGCCTTTCCTGGAATAGAAACAGTAGCAAGATTTTAAGACTCGCGCAGACCAGATGAGTTGACCAAACAGTGTGTAAGAAGGTGTCAAGAATCATCCTCATCATCATCATCGTTTTACGTCCGTTTTCCATGCTGGCATGGGTTGGACGGGTGATTTCGGCCCGCATCGATTT
>JAOPJM010001604.1:29970884-29981129 GCA_027124095.1 Muusoctopus leioderma
CAAAGTGGATGGAACCTGTGGAAGAGGAAGGCCCAGGAAGACATGGGATGAAGTGGTCAAGACTGACCTCAGAATGCCAGGCCTCACAGAAGCGATGACACATTTGATGGGTAGACCTTTATTATGCTTCAAGAATAAACTGAAGGAGAAGCTGAAGCACATGTGGATGAGCATCAAGTGCTTGGACTCACTCCTACTAAACCACAACTTCTGGACGCATTTATATTTCGCTAAAGTTCAAACTCCAGAATATTGATGAGAAGCAGATCAACACAGAGACATGCTTCAACATCAGTGGGATAAACTCATGCATACACTTCTTACAAATTCCTGGTAAAATATTTATATATATGCACAGGCATAGCCATGTGGTTTAGAAGTTTGCTTTGCAACCACGTGGTTCCAGATTCAATCCCACTGTGTCTTCTACTGTAAACTAAGGTTAACCAATACCTTGTGAGCGAAATTTGTTAGACAAAAACAGTGTGAAACCCCATCTCTAGTGCTGGTGCTACAACGCAATGCACTCATTACACTATGTAAACTGGTTGGCAAATGAACGAACGTTAGAGAAGACCCTTTAGTCTTGCCAAGTATATGACAAACTCTCTAGTGCTGGTGCCACAATAAAATGCACCCAGTACACTCTGTTGGTGTTAAGAAGGGCATCCAGCTGTAGAAACCATGCAAAAAATGGAACATATGAGCGTGATGCGGACCCCAACCTGACTAAGAAGGCAGTAACTTCAAATAAGGACTTAGACCGTAACAACCAATCCAACCCATGATAGCATGGAAAGCGGATGTAAAAGGATAATGAAACTGAAACTTCATTGTCGCTATTCCGAATTTCCTGTTTCTATCACATTCTTCAAATGGAAGGGAGAGAGAGAAAATATACATATAAACTTATACCTACATAAAGCAGTAGTTAACCAAGTTAATAGGATAATGGACAACCAGACGAGGGGTTGACAATCCATATCCTGCCACCGGAACAATGCTGCATCCATGGCTAAGACACTTTACTCTCAGTGGCCCAATCTATTTAATACAGGAGTCAGTAACAGTTTGAACCAATAAGAACCTGTCTTGCTATAGAGGCAAAATGGCTGAATATATACTGTATGAGACTAGTAGTTTATGCTTACGAGTTCAGTGTTACTGCAGGCATTTCACTGCATCTCTAGATAGGATACACAATGAAACGTCTGCTTCACTTTAGCTGTTGACAGTGGGTACCAGAATTACTATAAAAATTGCCTGCGATAGACTGGTATCCTATCTAGAAGAGATCTATCCCACATCTGCTTAACACTACAGATATGGAAGTGAAGCACTGAACCTAGAGCTTCTGTCTCTATACAATAGTAGATAAACTTCATAATGATGTATATAAAATTCTGATTTGGTAAAGCAGTGAATGTGGAGGAATGATTAGATAATGGATTGTTGGATGTGAAATATTACAATATAAACTTGAGTATGAGTTAAGAAATCAAATGGACAATGACTAATGTATAAAAGAAGAGATGGAAGGTAGGTCAGATCCAAAAACATTCGGTCTCACAAGACATATGGTCTCACAAGCATATGGAGAAGTTAGCATGAAAAAAAAATCATTAAAATGAAGATGAACAAAATACTAATTTTGAGGAATATACAGTGTTCAGAAATGTTAAAGAAGTGTGGTTTTAAATTTATGATATTAGAAACTATTTAGTTTAAACTTAATTTCTACAGTTATGCAAGACTTGATGATGGGACTACGCCAACAAGTTTAATGATAACAGCTACTCACAGAGATCAATAATCAATGAAAGAATGTGAAGAAATACAGAGCTACAGACACATGCTAGGGAAAATGAAAGTAAAAATTATATATATTTCCTCAAACAGTAATACACAATTTAAAATATCTATATAAATAAAATCTTACAATATTAAAAGCCTTTTTACTCTATTAACTACAACATATCTTAAATGAACCTTTCCTATTATACAGGAAATATAGAATAAACTACATCATAGTTTGAAAGACTTTCTGCTGTAAACTCAAAATATCTAAAAAAAATAAGATTCATTCAGCTAAAAATTAACTAAATTGTTGCTAAGCAGATGAAGTACAACAATTTGTAGCCTATTGTTGGCTCTGTTCTAACTTCATCATCATCATTTTACATCTTTTTCCATGTTTGCATAGGTTGGACAGGTCTTCTCTAGCACAGCATCTTGCCACTTGTTGCAGTCCCTTCATGAGGTTCAGCATCCCAAGATCAGCCTTTACCACTTCTTCCCTCTTCCACAGGTTCCTTCCATTTGACACATCTTTACCCAACTGCCATCTTCCATACACATTACATGTTCATATCAGCACAGTCTCCTTTCTTGCAAACTACAGCTGATTCCTCTTATATCCAGTTTTTCTCAAAGATCATTTGTGCTTTGTTGTTCATCCACACGAACATTACACATCCATCAGAATAATGCTCGTGCCATTTCTTTCTAGCTTTCACACATCCCCTGCATTTAAAGCCTCTGTTTCGCTGCCGTGCAATATTGCACTTCATATACAAGCATTACTTGGAGAGAATCTCTTTGTTGCCAGCAGAGGTAACAGCTCCTTGAACTGTTTCTACTCCATTCTTACTCTGGCTACTATACTTTCAAAATACCCACCTCCACTGCTGATTAGGCCAGCTAGGTAACAGAAGCTGTCAACTACTTCTAGGTATATGAAGGAATTCATTTCATGGGCACTCTTCCTGTTAACTATCTCTGGCAAAAACACTTAACTCTTAATATAATACACCTACCTGTAAATAAGTCTCATGAGAAAACACAGCTCACTACTATATGTAGCATAGTCTCTCATAATTTACAAGAGTTTTGTTATTAGATTGCAATGCTAACCTGAAATACTCCTCTTGCTCAATATATAAGAAGAGAGTAAGTTGGAACTCAATGCAAACAAAAGCTACATGAAAGATGCAGTAAAATCTGACACACCAACTGAGAAACAGGACTACAAATATACCAGGTGTACAGGAGTAGTCAGCTGTAAGGACACCCATAAAATGAAGTCCACATCAAATGGCACACTAGATAGTTTCTGTTAACTAGGTAATTTAATTAGCACTACAGGTGGCTGTAGCAAAACCAGTTATTAGAATAAGGAAGAGGTGGAAAAAGTTCAAAGAGCTATTTCTGTCTGCATGTCAAAGGTACATTATATGAAGCATGATGCTATTTGGTATTGGATATGAAAGATCTGCAGAGACTGGAAAGAAATAAGGAGGGCATAATCTATTATTTTAAGCTGCATAAAAAAAGTAGAGCACAAGTGAGCTGAGAGAGTGGCTGTATATGAAAGGGCATTATATGCAGGAGAGACAACTGTACAAAAATGAACGTGATGTAAATAGATAGAGTGCTGGGTGAAAAAGTGCAATGTGCTATCAGTGGAGATCCTTGTAAACTGGGCTTCACAGATAAGATAATGAAAGATCGAGATGAGTGCTGTTATGCTATATGGCTCCCCATCCAATCCATACGACAAATGTTGATGATGGGCAAAACTTGCAAAAAAAACTACTTAGTCTTGAAAACTGGTGGTGGTTAAAGACAAAATGCAGGTAAGAGAAATATACATGGAATAAATTAACATTTTTTTTAAGTGTAACTTTTAAGGTTTAAGATTTTCTCATAGTATGATTACAGCAGAAATCAAGGAGTTTAATTTGTAATTTTGCATAATAAAATACGGATTGAGATTGTTTAGAATATTTTATAATACTTTTAGGTATTTGATAAAAAAAATTGTTTAAATCCCGTAATTCTTTCGTTTTCCTTAGCTCAGTTTCACTTTACTTTCATTTCGACCTTCTTTGTTATCTGCTGTAGAGCAAAAACTAAGCTCCTAGTTGAAGCCATTTCACTTCACTTACGTCGCTAATACTCGAGAAAAACATGTACGTCACAACTTCCTAGTTTCCCTCGATGTGGCCTCTAGGCACAACTAAACTGAAAATACGGAAAGAGATAGTTCATATGTGAAGTTTTAACAATAGCAATAACGTCTTTCTTACTGACAGTTGTAAATTCCCCCACAACTGAAAAGTATATTTGAATAAACAACAGTTTACTTCAGAATGTTTTAGACACTATCTAATAGGATAGATATAACGCTTTATCATCCGACTGAATAACAATTCAATTAGTGCTAGAAATAGTAGCCAAATCACACCCTACCGTCTTAAAAAATGACGACACATTAGATAATGTAGACCTAGATACCCCCCCCCCCCCGGGGAGGCCACGGATGGAATGCTTTTGTTCATAGATCTGTCCAATTAGGAGTTACACAATAACTACTTAATATTGTTAGGAACTATATTTAGCAAACGGACGTATAATTTTTTTTAATGAAATTCTTTATCAATTATTTAAAATAAGTAATTGAAAACAGACAAGACAACATCCAAGAGACAAGGCAAAATAAGCGGATGAGACATTTTGAAAAATAATAGCTCTATCTAACTTTACACACTTCATTCTCTTGTGAAAATCACTAAAGCTTCATGACCAGTTTAATTAAATGACACAAAGTTCGTAGGATTTTAAAGAGAAGATCTGCATATAGCATATAAACTCAGATACTGAATTGTCAATTAATAATTAAGAGAGAAATTGTGAGAGAATGAGATTTTGCAAATCAGGTTTAACCTATGCAAGCATGTGAAAACAGACGAAAAGTGAAAAATGACAATATTTATATATAAGTAAAACAAAAAAGTAAGTGCGTCCGTCGTTGTTGATACCCAGGTCAACTCTGATCGAGCAGACCTATGATCAAAGGTATATTTTTTAAGCCATGACCACTCAGTCTTTTTTTCAGACATAGTGTATCTAGGACTACATTGTCTAATATGTGATTTTTTTTTTAGGACGGTAGAGTGTGATTTAAGGGCGATTTAGCTGCTATTTCTAGCAAGTCGAGAGACCACGAAGAGGCTTCTCGGTGGCTCCAGTGAGATATATTGGCGTGCCCATAAGGAGTAGAAGAAATAACTGACGTTGCAACAGCGCCCTTCATCGGTAGGAGACCCTGCGTGAACCATCAGTTATTTCGTAAGGCACATATATACATACTAACACGCCTGCCTAACTTGAAGTAGTTTTTTTCTCTTTTTGTTTAACTGATGTAACTCTGGTCAATGCAGACCATCACTAATAGTTTTCTTCAATTAAAAGGATTACTTTATCTCTAGAAGCACGCGTGCACACACACACGCGCTGCAAGGCGAGTAGATTCAGGAAATATTCAACGAAATATTTGTAAATACGCTGAAGTCAAAAATTAATTAATATAAAATCTATATTTTATGAAATTTATAAATAACTTCAAAAATGTATAAATAACTTCAAAAAATAAAGCAGTGTGGGGAGGGGGAGTAGGAAACTCAAATAATAGCAATAAAAAAAATTAACAATAAAAGTTTCAAATCGAGCAGTAATATATACAAAAACGAAATATATATATATATATATTTCGTTTTTGTATTTGTTTTGCAAGATGTTTTATGTGAAACCGTGTGATGTAACCGATATTCTTATACTTCGGGAGACAATCCCAAAGTATAATAAATATATATATATATATAGAGAGAGAGAGAGACAGACAGACAGACGACCACACTTGATCAGAGAAAAAATTCTGATAGTTCTAGGAATGTTTTTCTCAAACAATAATAAATTGTTTTATATTTTGTCCCAAGAGTAACAAAATAATTTTCAACAGTTAGGTATAATTACGAGAGAGAGGGAGAGAAATATATCTGGGATTTTTAACAGAAAAAAGTTGAAGAGTATCTTCAAAAGTTGAGGAAGGTACAAAACTATTATACATACAATGATAAAATAAAACTTCAATACTTCAAGTGGCGAGAGCAGTTTTGTAAACCCTATTCAACTCAAGAATGTGAAAACGGACGAAGAGTGTAAAATTGACAATGTCTGTATAGTAATTTACACACACACTGTATACCACCACCACTACAAATGCAATTTTTATTTTATTTGTTATTTATTTTTTACTACCGTTTAGTATATCGAAATAGATATCAAACTACTCAGGAATACTTAGGCGTGAAACGAAAAGATTAAACTTTGAGAAATATAATTAAATTAAAACAAAACTTGGAAAAAGAAAAAAAACAATATAATTGAGTTTGCAGAAGTTTGTGTGTTTATGCCAGAATGTGCATGTGTGATTAAGGGAGAGTCCAAATATGTAAGGATGGACTAAAAAGGAAAATGGGATTCTTGTCTATGTGAAAGTAAGCTTCTGGTAGCCAATTGAGGAAGTCAAAAACAGTCCGCCTTAATATAACGTCATATAACATACTTTAACTATTTAATACGGGCTATAATAGAGAGAGAGAAAAAACGAAAAGGATTCTGATTGCCATCAAACAGTTAAACCCCTAATCAGAAGAAGAAGAAAAAATAGATTAAATAAACTGTCGACTTACCTTAAACAGCAGCCACAGGAAAAGGAGACGACCAATTTAGGTATTGAGAATATGCTACTTTTTTATTTTTTTATTATATAAATCCAAATGTTGGTCGATATTACGTTTCAACTATCCAGAGTGCCCAATTCGACAAGCAAAACACCAACACCTATCACGTGGAAATAAAATTGAGCCACGATCTGTAATGGAATTTAAGATTATATATATATATATATATATATATATATATATATGCACAGTAAATCTCGTTTAAGAAAATCGAATATTTATGATGACAGCAAATATGGAAATTTTCATATGTTGCTTCTATATAGTATGAATTTTACATTAGATCGACTTTGATTGTATGTCAATAATTAACAATTATATATACACACACACGTGTATATATATATATATATTTATGTATATGTATTTATATATTATATTTATGTATTTGTATATATATTTATGGATATATATATATATATTATATATACATATATATTAATATATTATATATACATATATATTTATGTATTATATATACATATATATTTATGTATTTGTATATATATATATAAGCAAGAAGACAGATGACGGATCAACGTGCAATAACATACAATAAGGTAACACAGACAATAACAGTTTTTAACTCTCAAAATAAAATTTGACAGCAATCAAAATACACTAAAGCAAAGAAGGAATTTTTACTGTTAAAACGTGTTAGTTGCCGTTGTTGGTAGCAATCACATTTGCTTGCCAACAACTCCTTCCAATTGTATAACGCCATTCCTAACAGAAACACAGCAAACAAATCCTGCTGTGTTTATATACACAAGCTTACTAAACACGAACATTTTCAACTTAAGTCATACTTCAATATGAGAGAAAAGCGAAGTAAAAATATCGGTGGTTTGATTCTATTTTTACTAACCAGTTGAAATCTGGCTGAGGAGAAATCTACAAGTCGTGCTATTTTAGGCATGGAAATGACTTAGATATTTATAGCCAGTTTCACTAGCAATATGTTAATTAGTGGTGAGAAGGCAACTCGTGTACTTTTATAGTATAGTTTACCAACAACAATGAACTAGAATGATAAATGTATCGAATAAACAAGATCAATCAACCAAGGGGATTAAAATTTTAGAATCCATATAATATCTAGCAAGTCAATTTTTAAGAGAAAGTGTTGGGACTAACTTCATTTAGCGGAAGACAATTACTCCGCGCTACTTCCTCACTAAAAGGAATAACTTTGAGGTAAGACATAACACAGATATTGTTTTTACACATCTTAAAATTACAGAAAAACTTTCAGTGACAATTAACTAATAAACATGCTTTTTAAAATAGGTTGGGATTCGAAAAAAAGGACAAATTAATAAGGAATAAGCAAAGTCATTTAATTTCAACACGCAATTTACCGACATCCACTCCTGGCAAGCTACTGCATCCAGCACGGAATTCCACATTCAATGACGTCATGTATATTGCCGTCTAGCAGTTTCATATGAAAACACGGGAAGATAATCGTTCAGTCTTGTCGTTAAAGCGGAAGGGTGTGTATCAGCAATAGTAAATGGTTAGACAGAAACCTAACTGTCAAGTTGTAATGTAAGGAAATAAACAGAATTGAATGTTTAATTTCAGTTGACTTAAAGTCTTGAAAACATTTGAACTGACATCGCAACAATTCAATAATTAGTACACAAAACCGGGGGAAAGATGTATTTGCATGGAAAAAAATTTATCAGTTGGGTAGAAGTGATATTGTGGACAAAATATGTCTTGTGAAGAAATTTGTTACGAGGAGTTGAAAAAAATAGTGTTCTTTCCCGATTTCTTTTATAATCTGTACGTATAATACTATTAAATTTATAATAAGGGAAACATTCATCTAAATTTTTTTTTAAAGGATAAGTAAAAACTAATGGCCTACATACTCTGATAAAGCGATAGTAAATGCTTTATCGTAATCGAGTTTCTACGTCAGTTCTTGCAATATAAAAATAAGTATTTGTAATATACTGAAGTTCAACTGGTTCGGTTATTTTGCGACTTTTAAGAGGCCGTGTGTATATATAGATAGGCGATATGGGTGAGCTATTATTTAGACCCAGGTTAGCCCTGATTGATCTGACCTATGATCAAAGGCATCCAAGCCGTGACCATCTCGTCTATTTTTGTATATCTAGCATTACAATGTCCAATGTAGCTTTCCCTTTTGATTTGAGGAATTTGGCTGATATTTTTAGCGCGGGGGGGGGGGCGAATTGGCAGAATCGTAAGAACGACAGAATACCTACGGTACTTAGTTACGGCTCTTTACGTTCTAAGTTCACATCCCGCCGAGATCAAGTTTGAATTTCATCCTTCTGTGGTCGATAGAATAGTACTAGGTTCGTTCCTATAATGTATCCTAGATATGAATGGAATTACAAAAGAAGACAAGACCGCGTAGTGCAGATATAAGGAATCTTTGTAGGGCTAGGGGTATATTGCAAGTACATAAGAACCTGTGGAGGTACATCTGTACTGACAAAAATAAGGAATCTTTAAATTTACAAATTCATAGGTATACAACATATATTAAATTACTGTTTTGCTCTTAAAGCTTCAACTGGTTTTTAAAAAAATTTTTTTTTTTTTAAATTTTATCAGCAGGCGGTTTCAAATATAAATGCGAACGAAATCGAGATCGACGGGATTTCCCACCCTGTCTTATCATGGCGCGGAAGTTTGTATAACGCAGCAGATTTTTGTGATTGTGACAAGATAATTTGACATGACGCATTTCACCAACCGTTTTTTTTTTTTTTGTATCAAAGTATCGAACCGTGAAGCCCTGCATACGGGCTTTTGCTCAGTTTCTGTCTACGAAATTCCACTCACAAGGTATTGGTCAACCCGAGGCTTTTTTCCCCTCGTTTAGTCAGGTGGAAAGGCAGCGACAATCACCATTTTTCAGGGCCTCTGAAACTGGTAGGAGGGAGGATGATATCCTCAAACCAAAGACCTAACCTGAATGCTTGCAAGAAAGTGGACTCTGCTAAAGGCACCCAAGGGCCAGGTGGTGGTGTTAAACCAGGCGACAGATTAAGTCTACCACCCAAGTAAGCCAAGCCGGAATTTGAACTCAAAATGCAAAGAGCTGGAACAAATACCACAAGGCAACCCATCCGATGCTCTAACAATTCTACCAGTCCCCCACCACCCCTAGACTGGTACTTTATCTACCCCGAAAGTATGAAAGGCAAAGTTGACTTCAGCAGGATTTGAACTCAGAGTGCAGTGAGCCGGAACAATTACTACTATCCAATGCACTAACGACTCTGCCAATTCACTGCTTATAGTAGAAGACACTTCCCCAAAGTACCGCGCAGTGCGATTGAACCTGGAACTACGTGGCTGCAAAGCAAGATTCTTATAACCACGTCTAGCTGGAGATTACGTGCCAAGATGTTCGGAGAAAGTTAACCAATCAAAAGGGAGATTTGTTTCTTAGCCACTTAATGATATTGAATTTGGTTATAAGCACCAATTTTATGAGATGCAGGAACTTGAGGATTTATATATAATGAAGGCAGTGCCCCAGCATGGCCACAGTCAAATAACTGAAACCAGTAAAAGAATATATATATATATATCGATATCAATTGATCTGTAGAAGTAAGCAAATTATCAATATGCATGTGCAAGTTGATATAGCTGAAGTACAGTCGAT
>JAOPJM010001604.1:29984697-29995084 GCA_027124095.1 Muusoctopus leioderma
TAAAAATACCCTCTTAGTAATGAAATGGGTATAAATTTTAGTAAATTCCCCCCCCCCCCCCCCCCCACACACACACACACATTCTTCATTAATTAGTTGAGATGCAGTGTATTTCATAAGAAATATGGTCACAAAAGGGTTAATTGTATATAAGAGTGATCAGATCTCAAATAAACTTCACAGCAAAATATTCATAGAAATTAATCAGATTTGACTTAATTTCACAACATACCAAGAGATTATCGGTGACACAGTTTGGAAACCTCTTCCATATATTAACTCTTAACATCCTGTTAAAAAATTTCTAATTCCAACTAATGATTGAGTAGAAAATACCTTAAAATTGGTTTTCTGCAGCTTATTTATTATAAAATTTACAGGTAAGAAACATAAGTGCTTGAGGTGTTTTCACACAAAAATAGTTCACTTTCACCATATATATATATATAGTTCAAAGATTTATATCAATTTGATGATGTGGTATCGTGTGGAACTGGGTCCTACAGGATGTTAAGAGTTAACAGCAAATGTATCCCTCTATAGTGTGAATTACACTTTATAGCATATTCTATAAAATGTATTATACTCTCCGCAAATATCTACAAAAATGTGTCACAAGGCAATTAAAAATTAGAGACATCCCTGTCACTAAATCATAGACAAAATGTCCTGTATTTCAATGTTTAAAACCCTTTCGTTACCATATTTCTAATGAAATACACTGTCTATGATTTTCAATTAATTTTGAAAATGAAAAAAAATTTGAAGGTATTAAGTAAAATAACTAACTTTCTTGTTATTAAATTGGTGTTGGTACATAACTTAACAAAATGTTCTAACATAGAATTATTATGGAAGGTTTAAATTTAAATATGAACACTTTAAAACAAATTGTTTTTATCATAGAACCAGGCGCGGTTTCAGGCGGTTTGGTATCAAAAGGGTTATTCTCTTAATTTAAAAACAAGGTATCTTATCGTTTTCAGGACAATGTTGTTTACATTAAATAAATACCAGAGTCTGAGGAAACTACCGGTGATCTAAGTGAACAAAAATCATTTAGTGAAGTTCATAAATTTCAGGCACGCAGCTTAATGGTTAGGTGGTTGGGTTCACTATCATAAGGTTGTGTTAAAAGTTAAGCTATAAAAAATAATTAAAAACAAATGCTAATCAATAGTGCAGCTGCATTGGTGTGCATGGGTTTGTGCCAAAACTATCTTTGCTTATCAATAAATGTTTTCTTCCTAACATAGGGTTAGTATAAGACAACTAACTCCTTAACCCTTTTGATACCAAACCACCCCTAGTTCTGTCATAAAAACCCATTTGTTTTAATGTGTTCATATTTAAATTTAAACCTTCCATTATAATTTTATGAAAGAACTTTTTGTTATGTTATATAGCAACACCAATTTTATAACATGAAAGTTAATCATTTTACTAAATCCCTTCAAATTCTTGATCATTTTCAAAATAATTTGAAAATCATAAGCAGTGAATTTCATTAGAAATATGGTAACGAAAGGGTTAACATAATCTGCAGGCAGAATCAGCATGACACAGTGTGTGATAAAGCTGTCCCTTTGAATTACAGGTACAGTCTATCCAATGAGCTCCCACACAGTTTCTGTTCACCCAATTTCACTCACAAGCTTTGGGTCAACCTAAGACTATGGTAAAAGACACTTGTCTAAGATGACATACAGTGAGATTGAACTCGGGACCTCATGATTGTGAAGTGAACTTTTTAACCAATTAGCCATGCCTGCACCCATTAAATATTAAACATATTCACACGGATACACATGTGTATATACACATAAATACATCAATATATAATGAAAATGTTTAACGATATAAAAAAGACAACCTATATCTCTGGTTAATGCCTAAGGGCATAACATTTATCCTATTGATTGTTTACTAATTCTTAGTCTATTTAAAACTTTATAACCCTAAACACAACAGAACATTTAACGATGCCTCAGTAATAGCATCCTATTTTACTAGAATAAGGTTAATCCCTTGTACTAAACAACTTCTTAACTGCATAAGGTCATCAATAGGCTACAATGAAATCTTTTCTTTTAGAAGGATACGAAGAAATGACTTGATAAAATATCAATACTAACCTGTACTGCTTATACTAATAGGTCGATCTTCATGTGTTCTTGGTGGAACCTTGCCTTCTTTTTTCATTTTTATTCGAATTTCATCAGGTGTCATCTTTTTTTCTTTTCGATATTTGTCATAATCAGGTAAATCAATCTGTTTTATAAGAAAACATTTGTGATTCCAGAGAAATAGAAAATATTTATAGAAGCAGATAAACCTTTAACTTATACAACTTTCAAAAATGGCTTATGCTTTAAGTAAAATTGAATGAATTTTCAGAAAATACTGAGGCAGTTTGATAATGCTATGTAAAGTATTTTTTTTTTTACTGCTTAGTCTGGAGGGAAGGCGATGCCTCTGAAACTGGTGGGAGGGAAGAAGGTATCCTCAGGTCGGAGACCTAGCCCAAATGCTTGCAACAGAATGGACTCCACTAAAGGCACCCAAGGGCCAGGTGGTTGTGTTAAACTGGGAGATGGATTAGGTCTACCACCCATGTAGACCACAGTGGGATTTGAACTCAGAACGCAAAGACTCAGAAGAAATACCGCGAAGCATCTCGTCTGATGCTCTGATGATTCCGCCAGTCCACAGCCTTAGACTGGTACTTTGTTTATCTACCCTGAAAGGATGAAAGGTAAAGTTGACCTCCACAGATTTGAACTCAGAGTGCAGTGAACCGGAATGAATACTGCAAGACATTCTGTCCAACACTCTAACGACAGTCAATTCACTGCCACAACAATCTGTATAGAAAATGCTTACAAATGGAAATATTTTGATGTGTTACTGTTGTTGTTTATGCCATAATTCTCTTTTGCAATATTTAAATATTTTATATTTGACAACTGTAGTGAGCAGCAGTCATTGAAAATATTAAAACGATTCAATAGATCTAATAACATGAAAAAGTATTAGAATAGTGAAAGAAATGACTGATGATCTGTTAACATAAGAGAATTATTGGTTGCAAGAGTATTTGTCCACATAGAAGTTAAGCATTAAAAAATAATGTTTACTGATTCTTATCAGAATTTTAATAACTTATACTTAATTCAACCAGGAGAAAATAAAGACGTTGCCAAAGGGAGTTATTCTTAGAAATATTTTGTTAAGTGTCCAGTAATTTAAAAATGAAGACGAGGAGACAATGACAATCAGAGTAATGAGTGTTTCTTTGGTTTATAATGATTCTGAATACTTCTAAGTTTTTTTTTATTTTTTATTGCTTAGTCAGGAGGAAGGGCATTGTCCATCACACATTTTCAGGGCCTCTGAGACTCGTGGGAGGGAGAGAGCAAGGAAAGTATACTCAGACCAGAGACCTGGCACGTACGCTTGCAACAGAGTCAGCTCCACTAAAGGCACCCAAGGACCAAGTGGTGGTGTTAAACCAAGTGATGGATTAAGTCTACCACCCAAGGTTAATTCTGCCTTAGCTACAATCTATCAATTATGAATAATAGACAGCCAAGTACACTGGAAGCCAATGTTTTAAAAATGAATATGTCATTTATAGTATCCAGTAATGCATTCATTTATCCATCCATGTTATATTGACCATATAGTGAAAAACACCAATGGTCTTTGTTGTCTGTAATAGATGGTCTGAGTTTCTACGCCTGGAAAATCCCTCTCCATTGTGCAGGCCTGGGAAAGATATTTTTGTGGAAGACTAGCAGTTGCCTATGCATGCAATATACATGCAAGTCTCCCCTCTCCATGCCACTGATGTTATTCAAGAGAAAAGCAAGGCAGATACAGCTTGGCACCTGTATTGTCACAGGCGTTACCATCAGAATGCAAAGAGCTGGAACTGATACTGCAAAGTATCCCATCAGACGCTCTAACAGTTCCACAAATCCACTGCCCTAGACCGATACTTTTTTTTATCGGCCCTGAAAGGATGAAAGGCAAAGTTCACCTTGGTAGGATTTGAAGTCAGTGCAGAGAGTCAGAACAAATACCGCGAGGTGTTCTATCTGACACTTTAACGACTCTGCTAATTTGCTGCCTAACACATGGCAATAGATAAAACATAAAACATAGTAATAGATAAAATACTGTAAAGCCCAATATTAAACCGACTTTATTTGAAGATATTAAACATTATAATTATTGTTATTTTACCTTCAAAAATTTTTTTCTTCTTTCTTCTCGGAATTTTGGGTTGTAATGTTTTGTAGTTGGATAAAACATTATTTGTTGTTTCATTAGCATTGGGAGTCTAGGATCCTTTGTTAGCATACCTTGAATCTATAAATAAGCAAATACACATTAATTTAAATATAGATACTGTAGTCTGTATGACATACAACTTTATACTTTTCACCTGGAGTAAATAACAAGTATTCATTTCCGATTAATTCATGGATTAAGTAGAATAATCCAAGTGAATAAGTAGAATTAGAGTTGACAAAACAAAATATAAAAATGGGTAGAATACAGCCATACAAAAAACCCAAATTAATACAGCAATTATTAAAGAAGTTGCTGATTCAATGGCTTAACTTGAATTGTTGTTGCTGGTGTTAAGCTGCAAGTAGGTCCTGATCAAGCAAACCTATTATCAAGGGCATTCCAGTCATGACCATAGTCTTTTTTTCAGGAAGTGTACCCCAGCTCACATTATCCAAGGTGTCCTTTTTTAAGATGTTGGCTCATACTCTGACTTGTTCAGCCCCAGGTTAACCCTGATCAAAGACATTCCAACTGTGACCATCCCTTCATTTTAGGGGTATCTAGGACTACATTATCTACTGTCCTTCCCTTATTGAGACAGTATGGTATGATTTAAGGGAGATTTGGCTGCTATTTCTAGTAAATCGAGATACCACATAGAACCTCCTTTGTTATGAAATAGGTACACTTGCTCTACCCTGTTCTAAGTTTTGCTGATATCTAGGCTAAAGGCATAACATTTTCTTAATTCTTACAGAGCATTGGATCATTTGCAGGCAACTTTAGAACAGAGGTCAACAATAGAGTTCAATGTACTAGTTTATAATGGCTTACATCACTAGAGGTGCTTATGTACCAAAATCACTGATATGGTGGAACTAAATGATAGCATGGTGAACAGAGTTGAAAAGATAGGAACAATTTAGAGAACAGTAGCATTTAGTAGTCATAAAGTTTGTATGGTTGGTGAAAATATCAAAACTGTAATTTATGACTATGACAGGTGGGCATTAAATATGAAAGGGTATGAGATGAATTTGAATTGTTTAGTGCATAAAATGGAGAGAGGAATATGAAAACAGTAATTTGGATTAAAATGTCGAGTTGCAAAAGCCTGTGCTAGGATCCCAACTGCACAATATGAACTCTAGGTCTAGCTGGATGACTTATAAAGGAGCTACAAGTTAGATTAGACTTGGCTGTGAGATTGGAGAGGAATTTTCTCTACAGGTGGGTGTTCACCCAAGCCCTATTCTCAGCTCATATATCTGTATTTCAGCCTATCATTAAAGATTTCATAACTGGATTCTGGAGAGAGCTTCTGTACAAAAACTTAATCATCAATCAAAGACTTGCAAAAGTTTAAAACTTGGAAGTGTGGGCTCGAAGTAAAAGGCTTTATCTTGATTAAGTGAAGTGGCCTTTCAACCTATGGTGAGGGATGAAAGTTCTGTAGATGAGAGTAAGAGATACAAGTGCTATTTTCAGGAACAAATACATTAAACATTTCCCCCATTATAGATATAAATATGAGCAAAGAGTCGCTGGAAAAAAAAAAAGGAAGCAGCTGATCTCAATAGATTTGTTTGTGCTTCAGCAGAAATTGGCTAAAAGATTTCAAAATGATGTATTTGTAATACATCATTTTGAAATCTTTTATATGAATTCTCTATATGTACCAATACATAGATCTAATCATTCTTAGTAAATTCTTCTGTGAGGTCATAGAGTGAATAGACACAAAATTGTCAGTTTCTTCTTCCATATATGCCAGTCTCACGATCGATTTACTTAATTTCTTTATAACATGCTTATTCTTACATTTTGCAAACTTTTTTTTATTATTCTTAAGCATAATGAAGGATTGTCTGAAAGTAATCCTTTCTTATTACTCTAAATTCATTTGTCCTAGTTTTCTATAAGTTTGTTAATATTCTTTTTCCCAAAATTTTTTTGAAAAGGAAATTTAATAGAAATTGTTAAATACTAATTTGAGTAGTAAGTAAACTATTTGCACGCAAGCATACGACTAAAATGAGTTAAGATATTCATTTATTTTCAAGAATACCTGGAAGAGCTATTTATTTTATTGTTTCTGAAAGAATAACTATAAAAAATAATGAGATAAAGAAAACTTTTTATTCTATAAAGTACAAAATATTTTTATTCTTTATTATGTACAAATTCAGTGTACACATAGAATTGAAATTTTTTTAATAAAATTGCTTATAGAATTTGTTAACATTGACAACTGCTATGTGTAAATTTATGTGATCAACGTTGGTAGTAAAAGTAATAGTATATATTCTCATTATTTCAAAAGCAATGCTTTGACAAGACTATTTTGTCACTCTCAACTGCCCATTGATTTATCCTCGTTTGAACCTTGCTATATATCTATAATACATCCCTTTTGTTGTTTATATATTTGGTGTGTCACTGCCTATCCTCAGACCTGAACAAAGGCTGGGCAAGTGGACACGAGTCTATGATTTTGAGGGGGCCCCTTGTTAGAGGCAAAGTGGGGATCCTTTAGTAAAGAATTCACCTTTTTTATAAATCATTCTAGTTCTTTTGTTACTTGTAAGTACATCATGTACACTATGTGTATGTATATACTTGTAATCCATACATAAGTCATATGTACTTAGCACTTATTACTAAAATACTTGATGAGTAGTTTGAAATGGGGCCTATATTTCACCTCTTGCCTGGGCCACTTTTCAGCTGAAATGGGGCCCACATTTCACAACTGGCTTGGGCCTATTACCAGCTTTTCACAGGCCTGCAGGAAAGCTTCATGCTTCGCGTGAGTTTGGATGAAACTTGTCAAGAGTTATGGAGTTTAGGGGAACTGAAGAGGCAGCATATGTGTGTAGGGGAAATTAGATGGTGCACCAGTATTTGAATGTCATATATCCTATTGTGGAATTGGTACCAGTTCTGCAGGACATAATTCAATGCTTGCGGGCAGGAGATGTGGCACCTTAATTATTCAGTTGCTGCAAAAAAAAGTTTTCTCCATACTGAGCAGTTAGGTAAAAAAGATTCGGAATGCAAAAGTTTTGTACTTTCAAAATTATAAAATGAAAGACACCTAAAAGCTGTTAGTTTTGGGTTAAATGTTTCTTAATTGATTCACAACTGTTTCAGTCAGTAAATCTCAAACAACTTATTCAATAAACTTTAATTATTAGCCAACGAAAGCGCTTCTAAGTGGTTGCTTGTCTGTTGCAAATAATAGTAAAAATCTCCCTCAAATCACATCAAACCGTTAAAAACAACAACACATGCTTAAAAATAGACGGGATGGTCATAGCTGGAATGTCTTTGATCATAGGTCTACTCGATCAAGGCTGAAGTGGGCTAAACAGTATAAGCTTTAACTATATTTTTCTGATGTTTTATTTAAAACCTAAATGGTAAATTTTTAATGCAAAAATGGTAACTTAAATATGATTTTAATTCATTAAATCTAAATGTCACATTTCCAGTGTTCTTTTTATTAAGAAAAATATTTTACGCAACAATTCGTTCTAGTCATTTCCTCATTGCTAACAAATCTAAAACATAGACAAAACTATTAAATACTTCAACAAAAATTCAAAGCGTATATCTAATTAAATGAATTGAACAGGATACAATTTTAAGTACTACATATACATGTGTTGAATGAAGTAAACAAAATAACGATACGGACTCAGAATAAAGGCAACATTTGAAGGTCACATATTAAACAGAATTAAATTTTTGTATTCATCTAACATAGCGTTACTTTATTTTTTGAATACGATAAGCAATAATAGTGTTTTCTTTATTTTGATAATCTATGAAACTACTTCTCTATTGAATTTTCCATTTTACAATTTATTTCAACAGTAATATACAGATTTTTAATGAGTTCATTGAATATAAAATGCACGGTAAGGAATTTACAAAGTGAACCCGTTTTAGGTTCAATGACAGTTAACAAGATAGTCTTAAAGAAGTTAAAAAAGAAGGCAAATGTTATAAAATATATCCATCATGTGGTGGTATCAGACCTTAGATTGCCGGCAAACGACAAAGAGAAGCCTCGACGAAGTTATAAAACTCAATGTAGCTGCCATCTTGTGTGAAGCGTAAAGCGAGGCTCGAGAAGTTGGTGCGAGAATTGATTCAGTCAGATTCTGAGAGGAAAAGAGATAAGAAACTCTAAGGTGAGTGTCTTCACTTTAAATATATTTTTATTCGTCCATCCGTGGGGAAAATAATCATTTATATACATTATACATTCTGCAAGTTAGTAACCTGCTAAAGGATATATCTTCACAGTTAAATTTTGCGTGGTTACGTAAATCAAAAACGATTTCGTTCCGGCTTGTTATTTAAATTCTCGTAACTACATACGGGAGCGAAACTCCTTTCCTCACTCACCACATTTCTTTCAATAACTGCTGTTTTCTCTTCTAACAAACGAAGCAACAAACTCTACACTGAACCAGGTATTGTTATTATTATTGTTATTATTTTATTTAAAATGATTCTATTGTTTCTCTCTCATCATTTCACCAGCAAATTTTTATCAGATTTCTGATCATTTTTTCCTTCTGTATAAGGGATTCAACATTCTTTAGTCCAGTTTACCAGCCGCCATTTACTGCCGTTTTTATAACGTATTTTATATTATCATTATTTTTCTCTTAAATCTTTTTAAATCTATAGACTAATACTGATATATTCCCCAATTATAATCTGCAGTTTCTTTGTTTCAATTTTTATTTTAACTGGTTTTTATATCGGTTTTTACTAAGCACATTCTCAACAACTTATTCAATAAGCTCCAACTACTATATTGCTCTTTCTGTTTTATGTGATAGTTATTGTGGAAAATATTAGGTGTCTTCTGTTTGGGCATTACCTTTATTATATTGTTTTTACGTCAATTTAATGAGTTCGGTTTTTTTTTTTGGTACTATTTAGCACTTCACCGAATGGCCGCCTGCTGCACTGCTACAGACTGCTGCTAGTTCTAGTAATTTAATATCGCCTTTTATTCAGGCAATTATCTGACTAATTGAAGTTTTTTTTTTTTTACCTGTGCTCATTCCTTTATTAATGCCTTAAGGCTACATCAAGTCCTTACCCAAATCTAAATGTCCCCCCATGAACATTTCTTATTCACTTTTGTCGATGTTTTTGGTCAGTTTAGACCGGATGAGAAAAAGCACGCTGTTAGAAGAAAAAAAATGACATTCTTTTATTTTAGATTATGTTGTTGGTCAGTTATTGTCATCTTAATCTAAAATTATTAATTGAAATGTATCAAATTAAAACCCCTCCCAGTTCTCTTATTAGTTGTTGTTACACATATTACTAAATTTAGTTAACTAGTTCCAATAATGATAAGTCAGCATGTTACAGTTGTCCATGAACGAATCCACTGGCAACAACCCACCCATTTGACTTCATACTTCCTCTTTAGAGGGATGAATTTCGGCTTTGTCAAATAAATATCCCCCAAAAATATTTGAAATTAGTTTTGAATTTCCTCCATTAAATAACTATATACTGCACTGGGACATTTTAAAATTGACCTATATTTTATATGAGCTGTGTGTGTGTATGGTGTCTCGAGATATTTAAAAAAAACCACTTGCTCATTGTTTATTATATACAGTCTAAAATTTTGATCGTTGAATGATTTTTGCTTATATACGTCATCATTTTTAATTTGACTCTGAAAGTGTTATAGACACCTTGTTTTGATTATGCTACATTGACACTTTCAACACCAAACAACTTTAAAGTGTACATTATTCTTAATTTCACTTGTGATATTCATATGTTACTGCTTTTAAAATATATTTCAGACATTTCTTTCTCAATGTCTATTAAATTTATCTTTCACTCTTTTTCAATATTTTCGTAGAACACGTTATTTTAACTTTAACACAATTTTTAAATCCTGAACTTATTTTCTATAATGCTGCCTCCTCCAGTCTTGTATATATATATGAGATTTGTGTGTATGTATGTATATATATATATATATATGTATGTATATATAGGGATTTCCATTAAGGTATTTATGCTTATTTAAGATTTC
>JAOPJM010001604.1:30001961-30022506 GCA_027124095.1 Muusoctopus leioderma
GTACATATATATATATAGTGCAATATAAAGCACTGTATTGTACATGTACATAAATGGCCAAGTGCGTGTGTGTGTGTGTGTGCGTGTGTGTGTGTGTGTGTGTGTGTGTAAAGACATGTGTGTGAACATGTGCACATTTGCAAGTGGTGGTAATTTGTCTGCTATTACAACTGATGTCAGATAAGTACAATGGATTCTTTCAACAAGTTGACTTGTTAATTAATAATTTTATCTTTCACAAATTATCTTTGAATTATCAGACATTCCTTTGAAGAAAGAAGATACTTTCTGGCTCTCTGGTTTCATCTGTGAAATAGTGTATGAGACAGATAGATATATAGATATATAGATAGATAGATAGAGAGAGAGAGTGACAGAGTGAACTTGTGAGAAGGAAGAGGCTATGTTATAACATCATGTAGTAAGAGTAAGTAAAGAATTACAAATGGCATATGGATAGTGACATACATACATACATACATACATACATACACACACACACACATACATACATACATATACATACATAATGTATTGAGTACTCAGTTGAATATTGGTCTTACCAGCCTCTTGACTGGTAATATCTCATTTATACATATATATATATATATATATATTATAGGCACAGGCATGCCTGTGTGATTAAGAGGTTCACTTCATAACCACGTGGTCCTGGGATCTATCTCACTGCGTGGCACCTTGGGCAAGTGTCTTCTACTATAGCCTCAGGCCGACCAATGCCTTGTGGGTGAAATTGGTAGATGGAAACTGTGATAGAAACATGTCATGTATATATATATATGTATATGTGTGTGTATGTATGTATGTATGTATGTATGTATATATGTATGCATGTATGTATGTATGTGTGCTTGCTTGTGATTGTCACCATGAGGTCTTCATTATTGACATTGCTTGGCTACCGGTGCTCGTTTGTTTACATCCCATGACTAGCTGTTCAATGGTTAAAGATTCTTGGAAAAACTACCTTACTTACAAAAAATATGTGAGGGTTGGCGACAGGAAGGGCATCTGGCTGTAGAATGATACTCCAAAAAGAAAATTAATCCAACCTATGCCAGCATGGAACAACGGACGTAAGACGATGATGATGATGATTTCAATTCAAAAGATTGGGTTCCATCCATATATATCCGATGATGACAAATTCACACCAAGAACTCAGCATCTGAACCTATATATATTTATATATATATTTATTTATTTATATATTTATTTATTTGTTTGTTTATTCTTTTTCATTCTCCCACCTTTAACAATTTGTCCTCATAAGTGGAGAAATTAACCCAAAGGCTGAAAGTAATTAATGTACTACTACTTACTATAAACTGGGATTATGTTTAGTTTCCTAGTTTATTATAGTTGATAGCTGAGCTGAGGTGAACTTAAGGGCTACACTGTCATCAGTCTGTTTTGATTATCCCTGTATAAATGTATATTATATACATCAGTAGCAAAAACACATGATGCCAGCATAAACCATAAAATTTAACCAAACACTGCAGTTTTTCAACAGTTCTCCAGAAACTATTTACTAAAGCCAAAATTCCCTGCCATCATCATCATCATGTTTATAAAGTATCTGAGATTTGTAACCAAACAGCTGCTACTAAATATATATATATTGTGTCAGCTAAATGGCTGAATCTATTTCTAAACTAATTTCTCTATCCTAAAGCTGATCTTTAAACTCTTTGCAAGTTTTACCATTAATCTCTCTGCTGCTGCTGCTGCTGCTGCTGTCGTCATCGTAGTTGTTTTTTAGCACCAAGTTATCCCTGACTGAGCAAACCTATAATCAAAGTGAATTTGGTAGACAGAAACTGTAGAAGTCCGGTCATGTATATGTATATGTATGTGTGTCTGTCTGTGTGTTTGTGTTTGTTTGTTTATGTCCCGTAACTTAGCAGTTCGGCTAAGAGACCGGTAGAATAAGTACCAGGCTTAAAAATAAGTACTGGGGTCGATCTGATCGACTAAAACCCTTCAAGGCAGTGCCCCAGCATGGCCGCAGTCAAATGACTGAAACAAGTAAAAAAGTATGGCTTGTAAGCATCTTTAAAAATATTTTGCACTATATCCACAAAATAATACATGTGAGTTTATCATATCTAGGATTGTTCTGTTGGAGATTTGCTGATAACAATTATTGTTATGGCATTTTCAAGAGAATCAGCATTTTATGTTCATTTTTCTATACGCCTTCTCCAGCAGTGTCTTGCCATTTGTTGCAGTCCCTTGTTATCTCCTTCGTTAGGTTCAACCTTCATCACTTCTTCCCATGTCTTTCTTGGTCTTCCCCTTCATCCTTCATATGCATTACATCTCCGGTGCAGTCTTCTTTCTTGCACACTCTTCTTTCTTGCACACTATATCCAATTCCTCTCATACTTCATTTTTCTCTTGGCTCTTTTGTGCTTCATCGTCCATGTGCACTCACATTACAAATCCAGCAGAACATGCTCGCCTCATTTCTTTCGAGCATTTGCACATCCTCCACATTCAGTGTCCAAGTTTATTCTGAAAGTAATCGTGCTTCCAAGAGCAGCTTTCATTTCCTCATCATTTGTATTGTACAATTTTCCATTAGAGTGATGGTCCATATGCCTAGAATGTTTATTGGTGTCCTCAATATATATATAATTTTCTATATAAATATATAAATTTGTAGGAAAAAGTATGTTTAAAATTTTATCTCCATCCAATTTTTGAGTTGGTATTGGTTTTGTAAACTCTGAGATGTTTAGATAATGGAGTTGATTGCACTATTTGTTTACATCTTTGTCAGCTTCATTAATTTTCACTGCTACTGCCATTAGAATACTAATATTTATGAATAAAATTAAAAAATTTATCTCGGTATTTTCAACTTTTTGAAAAAGAAAGCCTCTGTTTGTCATTGAAATTGTTTAACCCTTTTGATACCAAACCACCCCTAAAAGAGCCATTTGTTTTAAAGTGTTCATATTTAAATTTAAACCTTCCATTATAATTTTTGTAAGAACTTTTTGTTAAATTATGTCCCAAACACCAACTTCATAATGAGGAAGTTAGTTATTTTATTAAATTCCTCCAAATTTTTGATTATTTTGAAAAAAATTAATTGAAAATCACAGGCAGTCTATTTCACTAGAAATATGGTTACGAAAGGGTTAATGTTGCTGGACTAAAATTCTGTGCTGAAAGTTATTAATAATTTTTAAATGTTTTTCAACTGATCAATATAAGAAATTACCATGGCCATTAAATATATATACTAATAAAATAAATCTTATATTGAAGGCTACCATCACAATATATCATTGGCTCTCAATGAGCTTTTTTTCAGCATGAAATATCTTATGGTGCACTAACATTGTAACTGTCATGAGTTATCCTGTGATCAGAGTTTTGTCGTCAATTTCTAATATTTAAATAAATCTCAAAGCTGTCTAGTTTATGATGAATAATTTTCTTAGGATGTATCTTTTCACTACATTCCCCTTCCCCTCATGGTAAAGATAGTCTCCAAGAAAATGGTATGGAGACTTTCAAAATATACTGACAATTTAGTAGCCATTGTCCAGTTTTTCATTGGAGCCTATGTACACATACGTTAAAAAAACAGAAAAACACTCCCAGTCACAATGATAGGTGTTTGATATTGCTGTCTAGTTCTATTAGGTTTTCAAACAAATTGGCTATTAAAAACTTACATCTCTACTTTAATTACAACACTTATATAGTTGAGATTTCATCATTTAAATACTGTAGCTAATGTAAAAATTCTGTAAAACATCTTTTCCTTTTTTTTATGTGAAGCACCCGGTGGCTTAATTGTTCAAGATACTGATACATCTAAACCCTCTCGAGCTGATATATGTGTCTTTACTGCCAAAGAGAATGTAGAAACATTAAAGGCATTTTATGAAGTAAGTTTTCATTTGGTTCTTTAATGTTTATTACCAATTATATTAAATACTACTGAGTTCAGTGTACCATTTAAGACCATGTGAAATTGCATGAATTATTCTCAGTTTTTATGGGGGAGGGGGGGTGGGGGGGGTTTATGTGTTTTGACTAAAATAAGTAAATTTTAGGTTTATATATTGTTACATTCTTTTTATTTCTGTATTTAAATTTCTTTAGGTGTTCTTCAAGCTAATTAGACGGTATAAATACCTTGAAAGATCTTTTGAAGATGAGTTGCAAAAAGTAAGTATTGTTGCCTTTATGTTTTTTGTTTAATTATTGTCAATTTAGATATAATTGACATGAGATGATTTAAGGTTGTTTTTTTTTTTAAATGGATTTAAATTCAAAGCAAGTAAAAGATGACTATTAAATCCTCATTTGATTTTCTCTCAGACTATATATTTTCAAGACATTTGCAAATAAACAACTCCTTGATAAGTGCTTTCAAATTCTTTAATTTTATCAGTTTCTATTAAGTTTCTGCAATAAATATTTTAAAATGATTTTTTTTTCTCTAGAGAGTGTATATAATTTAATTAATAAAATGAGAAATTAAGTCAAATATAACGTAAAATTAAAAAAAAATTGTGAAATAATGTAAAAACACAAGCAGTATAAAATATGAATACATACAACAAACAAGGAATAGAAATCTTAATAGCAAAAAAAAAAATTCCTGTAAATATCCAGAAAATTAGCCATGTAGTAGGTCGAAAACAATCTATACATAAGTTTACCAGTGGTTCATGTCACATTGTTTTGAGTAGGTTTTCTTCATATCTGGTCATTGGTGGAAAAGTATATTTAAAAAAAAATCTTTCAGTCCTATCTCTGTCTAGTTTTTATGTTGGTCATAAAAACCCATGCTGCCAGTTGTTCCATTTACTTACATAAATTTCTTCAATTTCATTTTCACTACTTTTGAGATGAGAAATACTAATGTCTGTGCTATAGTAAAATTGAAATATTTTTATTCTCGGCATTTTCAGTGTAGGAGAGGCCCTCCAGTGCAAGATAGGCAAATTGAAAATAATGGTGATGGTGGCACTGGTTCTCCCACCTAGTATGCTCCTGTTAAATTCCCACCTATCTTCTGCACTCTGATTTATCACTCCCTATCCTATCCACTCTACCACTACCACACTGCCTGTATTGCAGGAGATGGCATTTGTTCTTCACCCACTATCATTGTCACTCCACCCCCACACACACCTGTCACTCTGCTTCTCTTTCATCACGATTTATAGGTTTACATTGGACCTGTCCATACTCAACTGTCACCTGCTACTTACTCTCACCTATCAGCATCCACCTCTGCTGCTACTCATACCACCTGCCATCACCCACTTCTGCTATATCCATACCTCTACTACCAATTCAGTCTTCTATTTAACTTCCTAACACTCAAATGTGTAGTTCCACAATCTTTTTCACATCCTTCTTTCACCACCATCCAATTACTACTTCCCCATCACACTCATGCGCATACTCTTCCCCATCACACTCATGCGCATACTCTTCCCCCTCATACCCTCTCATAATCACTGCTTTCCCTCCCACCCCCTTGTACATCATTCACCTTCTATTCACACTCTCAGAGCATGTTTGCCTTCAAAGAACAGAGACTCCTTGGCTTGCAGGAAACTTTCCTCTCCCAATCTCATCCAATCTCCACTTCCCCTATCACACTCATACTCTTTCCCTCTCGTACATAACTCACCTATTCACACTGTCGGGTTACATTTGCCATCAAAGAACAGAGACTTATGTAGAGGAGAGAGGACTCTTTAGCTTGTAAGAGACAATGTATCCTCTCTAGTGCTGGTGCCATGATAAAATGCACCCAGTGCACTCTGTAAATTGCTTGGCGATCAAACGGAGTTATCAGGTAGAGAGGACTCTTTAGTCGTTTCTTGAACATAAACTTTCTGGTATTGGTGCCACGATAAAATGCACTCACTAAACTAAGTAAAGTGGTTGGTGATAGGAAGGGCATCCAGCCATGGAAATCAAACCAAATGAAACATACAAGGAGAGTGGTGACTCCAAATAGGAATCGACTTGGGCCAAAATCACCTATCCAACCCATGTCAGCATGGAAAGCGGACGTAAAATGATGAAAGTACCTTCAAATTCTTCTTCAGAACTAGTTGGTGCCAGCTGTGTAGCAAGCATCATTTTTCCAAATGTGCAGAAAATTAAACACAAATTAACTATTATATACTAAAATTGCATGCTTACAATGAATTTAATTTTTTCTTTTGATTGGTCAATATATGAAATTTCCATGGCAACTAAATATATAAACCAATAAAATAACGTTTTATAAGGAAAGGTTAGTCATGAGATACAGGCTGTTAGTGGGTGTTTTTCTTTCATGAGTTATTAGGGAAAAACATTTTTGTTGTCACGAGATATCCCATGATTTGTTTTTTAACTACTGTAGCAATAAAATATTGATGACTTGATAACCACCATCCTCAATCAAAACTGCATCAGTAACATCATTCAATCTTGGCTAGTATTTACTCTATCTCACTTGATCTCTGGAGAGCTATCTTGTTGCATTTTCAACTTAAATCTTTCTGCTCCTCTTAGCTTCAGATATAGTATAATGTTAAATATGTTGCCGTGAAGTAATGCCTATCCATCAAATTTGTATGAAATGTGAAAAAAGTGTTTTATTGGTTTCATTTATTTTGCAGATTCTCATTTACCTCAAAGCTTACAGTGATGAAGAACGCTGTAAGCTGGCTATCATTACAGGACTGTTCTTGGCAAATGGCCTGTGCTCAGCTAAAATTCTCTCGAGCCTCTTCGAGCAACATGTTGTTAAAGAAGGTGAATTTTGACTTTGTTAGATTTCAGTTTTGATAAAAATTGAGATGATCTATTTTATTTGATCTGTTTTAAAGAATACTGAAGATACTTGAATAACTTAATTTTTTTTTTTTTTTTTTTTTTTAATTAAGGTTTATCGTTGGAGTTTTCCACTACCATGTTCCGAACATGGTTGAATGAAAAAGATATTAATAGTGTGAGTGCCGCTATGAAACGTTCTCAAATTGAAAACCGCCTTTTGGTAAATTTACATTTAACATATCTTATTTACATTAAAAAAATCAATACATAATGTATTTTTTGCAATTTGTAAACTGAGGTATTCATTACTTTTTGTGTAGGAACTATTTCCAATAAATAAACGCAGTCAGGAGGCTTTTCTCAATCATTTCCAAGAAGCTGGTCTTGGATCTGTTGCTAATTTACAAGTGAGTTGAGTTTTCATTTTTCATTTCAACTCTTGATCTTGTATTTTTGATTGTTATAAAATTTTTAAATTAAAAGAAAGATGGTTTTTTTTCTAGGTTTTGAGCTTGATTTTTAAAATCTTAATATTCTCCATTATTTGGTACCTTCCTTTTTATTTTAATTTTAATATAAGTAAATTTGTTTGATTATTGATTGAAGCTTACTCAAATATTGATGCTTAATTAGAAATAATTTCTATCATCATCATCTTCATCGTTTTACGTCCATTTTCCATGCTAGCATGGGTTGATCCATTTGATTAATTTTTTATGTTTTGAATTGACCTAAAAGAATTTTTTTTTTTTTTTTACATTGGTTATTTTCAAAAGTATAAATTGAAATTTCTTTCTTAGCGTGTCCAACAATCAGCCGAAGTGAAGAAAGAGCTACAAAAGGATTTGGCAAGGATGATCAATGATAATGAACCTATTAAAGAGGTATTGTTAAATTACTTCATTTAAAATGTTATAAATTCATTTTAGTTTTGGTGTTTCAGTATACTGTTAAAATGTAGTCTTATGAGTTTCTCTTGGAATGATTTCTTAGACTCAGAAACTTAGTAAAAGATCTGGTTAATAAACTTTGTGCTTACTTTTTGAACACATTTCTTCTTAGAATGAGTGTGCTTTTCACTCTTATACATGTCGACATCCCTTGATTCATTTGTTCATATTTGCATGTAGTCTTTTAATTTTATTTTTAAATATCAAGTCAAATATGTTGAAGTGCAGTATTGAAAAAATATTCCATAACAGCATTTTTTTTATTATTGAAGTGCTGATTTCATTGCTGTCATACATATAAGTGATAGAAAGGTTCAATGTTAGGTTTTCTGCTGAATTCTTTTGTTTTTTTTTGTTTTGTTATTTACATTTAGCCTGTCTTTATGACAGCTTGCTTATATACCATGTAACCTATGTTTCTTTAAAATAAGCTTTTAAAAAAACCTATATTAAAGTGTTAAACAGAAGTTTAGTAAACTGTTTGATTTTGCTTCTAACTTAGAAACCAAATATTTTGTAATTATCTTGGTTATTAACATATGACAGGAAAATATGTAAACAAATTTTATTTATGGCTATAATTTACTTCACGTTTTTTTCTTCAAACTTATCTAATTGTATCGAGTTTTAAATTACACATTGACTCAGCTGACTTCCAACTTTTAGACCCATTTCTCAGGTAAACTTTTCTATCATTCCCAGTTTTACATTAACATATCGCTGACTTGAGTCACTCAGTAATATCCCCCCCCATTTTTTTTTTTACATTGGCACAAGACCATATGTTTATACTGGACAAATAAATTTGATACAATCCAACCTAGTCCTATGGCTATTTAATTTTATCAACCACCATCAGAATTTAGCAGGATATAATCGGGCATGAGAATCACTATGTAATTTCCTGTTTTTAACCACTCAGCTATAAAGTGTGTGAGGCTTTTTTGTAAAGCTAGGCAAACAGCTGTTTAGGGCATAAGTATAACACTGACATTTTTTATTACCAATTACTTAGCACTAATTTGATTTAGTATAAAGCTTTTTCCCCTATATTTTTTTAAGAGAATCAGATAGTGCAATTTGAAGGGAATGTTTTTTTTTTAGTTTTGTTTTTTTTCAGTGTTATATTAATAGGAAGTCAGAGAAATTATCAAACTTTTAAGATTTCTGTTATTAATTGGTTATGTTAATTTAAGAAAAATACTCTTTCTTATTGCAGATAATTGCTCATTTAAAAGAATACATGGCTAAGCACAAGCTCTCTGATCAGGAAATGGTTGTCTTGGTAAGCAAGTTTTTCTTAAATCCAATTAACCCTTTAACTGAAATCAGTAATTACATTACTGATTAATGGGTTTTCAGTCGGTCTTTTGTTTCAAACACCAGCTAAATTTATCAAATAAAATTTACTAAGCTTCCACATTCTTGATAATTCTGGAAATGCATGGTGATGTCTATTCTTGGAAATCTGATCATGAAAAGATTAAGCATAGATTATCTAGTTTTAAAGATAAGCATTCAGCTCTGATTCTGATATATTTTTTGGATTTTACGTGATAACAGAAAGTCATTTCATAAACATTAACATTTGGTTATTTTTTTAGGTCTAATTTAATTTATTGTTTATTGTTTGGCCTGGAGGAAGTAGCTGTGCCCATGGCCTATGCAGCATCTCTGAGACAGGATGGATTGATAATGTTAATGTTCCTTTTCAATGGGTGCAAGTCTATGGCTGCTGTAAAAGCATGCAGCAGTGGGAATTCTATAGGGTTGATGTTTTGGGGAGGAAAAACTAGATGCAGTTGTTAGTTCAGAGGAGTAGACACAATATCGGTGACAAGAGGAGACAAGTGATTGAGTGGTGATGGCACGAGACCAACCAGCTCAGAGGAGCAGAGGCCACTGTAGTAGCACTAGAAAAGGCAGAGGAGATCACGCCTGTATGATAGCAAAGACGGCATCTCAAAGACTATGAGTGTGTATTTGCTAGGAGAGATCACCTCAGTGATGGTAAGGCCTAGCAATTAAAATGGCATTTATTCAATGATTGAGACAGTTTCATAGAACTGAATAAATTTGAAGTTGTGGGATAATTTGTCTGATTATTTACGATATGTTCCTAATATATTAACCTCCCTTGGAACAGAAGAGTGTAATAGACAATTCAACTGTTATAGTTTTTAGTTGTAAATGTAATGTGTATATATGGGTTTCAAAATTTATTCTTTTTTTTCTCATTAGGTTTGGAATACAGTAATGGGAACTGTTGAATGGAACAAAAAAGAGGAACTAGTAGCAGAGCAAGCTCTGAAGCATTTGCGTAATTACAGTCTTCTGTTTACGGCTATAGCAAAAACTGAAAAATCAGAGCTCAACCTCATGGTGAGGATCCAAGAATACTGCTACGACAATATCAATTTTATGAAGGTGTTTCAAAAAATTATAATACTCTTTTATAAATGTAAGTATTTTCTTTCTACTCGTATCTTTGTTTTAAAAGTTCTAATTGAATTTCATTTGCTACTTCTTTTTCTAATCCTTTCATGTGGGAAGATATTAATGAGTGTACTTATTCTTTTACATTACAAGCAAGGTCTCTTTTTGGACTTAGTGTAGAATATATAACATTGAGGGTAGGGGGCAAAACAATTAAACTAGTTGCTGTTATTAGGAAGTAACTGTAGACATACACAATTTAATACATATTTTTTATTATAATCTTTTTTTTAAAGCTGAGGTCCTGTCTGAAGATGTGGTTCTAAAGTGGTATCGAGATAGCACTTCTTCAAAAGGAAAAGGTATCTTCGTTGGCCAAATGAAAAAATTTGTGGAATGGCTAAAGAGTGCTGAAGAAGGTGAAATAAATTTTCTTTCATCTAGTTAATTTTAAATTCTTTTTAAATTTTCAGTTTAGTTATCTTTTTTTTTCATTTTCTTTTCAGAATCTGATTAGTATGGGACAATTACCAAGTACTTCTTGTTCAGCGACATGGTCCCTCTACTACTACTACAATTGTTAACAGACTGATACTGCCAAAGATTTTTACTTATTCCTACAGCATATAAGCCCAGAAGAAATAAACTATTTTGGATTTGGACTAATAGATATTTGCGAAACTCCCAGAACCTTTTACATAGGTGTTGGGTTTTGCAATAAAAGTTATGAAATTGCAAACAAAGCTTTCACTTTGTCATTTCACTTCCGTTTTCACAAGTTTTCATAAAAGTAATGTTTAGTTTTCATGTAATTTTTTTTTTAAACTGCTTTTGTGACTGCATCCCCTCCCCACACTCTTGTCAATAATTTCACATTGAAATGATATCTCTTTCCCTCTCCCAATGAGACAGACGCAGAATGTGATTAACTTGATAATATGCTGGAACACTATGATCTCTGGTTATCCAGATTGGTTTGGTAGCATCTTTTTAGAGGGATAAATGGTGAACATTTTTTTACTTGAAAACAGTTTTTGTAAGTGACAGAACTTCTAATAAAAGTGTGTAATGGTAATTGAATTTTCCAAACTTTTTTGTTTTTTTCCCCCCCCCACCACCACTTTATTTGACATTCCTTATAAAGGTTTATATTTAGTAACTTCGAAATTTTTCTAAAATTGAAATATTTTGTCATTTTAACTGTCTTAAATGAACTTTTAAACTTTTAGCTTGTGATTTTTCTGTTTCAAAATGATTTGAGAATTACTTTCATGCTACTTAGAACTGGGACTTATCTAACTTTTGAGCATGATGACTAAAAAAACAAATACTAAGATGATGGAAAGATTTAAGTTTTGAAATTAAAATAAAGCAAACATTAAAATGTCATTTGGTGGCAATTTTTTTATTACTGTACAGATTACAACTAAATTTTATACTTTTATTCCAAGCAATTTCCAAGATGAGCTTTGAAAGCGTGTTTACTATGATTATTTTTGGTAAAAGTATTTAATGTATTTTTTGTCCCCTTCTGATCTAAAGATGAAAAACATGGACTTACAGATTATATATATATAATGTACATATATATATATATTAAAATCTTATGTAGATATCAATATACTTCTGTGGTGAAATATTAGATATCTTTACTTAAGCTGAAGAAAAAAGATATTTTAATATATAGCAGTTTTAGGAATTCCGGCATTCCGGCTTTCATTTTCACTTTTTGCTATATTTTTTTGGTCGTTCTGTTTTTCGTTGTGCTGGTTCAGGTTTAGCTTCCATGTGACGGCCATACAAACTGAAGATAAAAATAAGAAAGCAACTGTAGACATTGCATAAGTTGAACCACTAAAAACTGATTTGAAAATTACTTCCATTTTTCACTTAGTCCTATTTTCAAAAGGAAATTATAATTTCACAAAGGTATATTAGTTGTAATTATTGTTTTAGCAAGCCTGAAAATCATTTGGGGTTACTTCCTTCCTGGATGGGTCGAGGACCACATTTGGCTTGTAAGTACCATTTTTGGCACAGTTTCTACAGCTTAATGCTCTTCTTTATGCCAACCACTTTACAGTGTACTGGGTGCATTTTATCATGGCATCAGTACTAGAGAGGTTGTCTTCTCCCTTGCAAGACTAGTCTTCTCTATGTTGTCATTCAAAGCAAGTTCACCAAGAGAATGACAGAAAGAACCAGGGCTAGATGGTGGCAGAAGTAATGAAAGAGGGACAGTGATAGGCAGCCACCTGTTGCTTGTGGGTAAGGATGAATAGATAAACAGCATATGGAGAGTGATGGGAGATAGATTGGATGTCGATGAGTGATAAGGCATGGAGTAACAGGAGAGAGAAGGTGATGGCTGGCAAGAAAGGGTGGTAGTAAGGGGCAGATGAATACGGACAAATCCGATGCCAAATCTCGTTAAACAGGTGGCTTGGTACTGATAAATGAGGGAGTAATGATGAGGAGGATGGCAGAGACTTAACAGGAACGTAATGTAGATATACAGCCTAACCTCCACCACCATTTTAATATCTGTTTTGCCATGGGTGGGTGGGTTCTTTCCAGCATTGCTTGTCGCACTCATTTGTCATCAGCTTTGTGAGGTTCAGTCCTTAGGTCTCCCTCTTCGACAGGTTCCATCCACTTTCAGTGCTTGGCACATCTTCATACAACTGACATCCTCCATACCAGCACAGTCTTCTGCCTTGCACACTACATCTGATTCCTCTCAGTTCATGTGTGCTGTCGTTCATACACACTAAAATTACACATCCAGCAGAGCATGCTCATTTTGCTACCATTCAGCATCATACAATCTGCCATTTTCTCTGAGAGGAAAAACCCTTTGTTACCAGGAGGTAATCAATTCCAAATTTCACTACTCTGTAATGGCTTAATCAAACTTATGCTACTTTTCAAAAGTATCTTTAAGTTTGTCTGGTAGCATATACAAATGGATAACAATTGTTTTTATAACCATTTAAAACAATATTTTAAAAAAAAATTTGAAAATTATGGTTGCATACTTACTATCTATATTTATCAGAACGAATATACTCAAACACGTGCGAGATACCAATTTGTAGTTGGTCGCCAATCAGAGCTACCCATGGGTTATTTTCACACCGAAAGATTTGTTTAGTTCCATATAAATCAAGTTGACCTGTCAAATCATTTTCAAATAGAATTGCTTTATATATATATAGTCTCTTACTTTATTTAGCTGTTCCTTTTATATATATATAGGAGTAATTAATACAATTACTATATGATTTACCTACTTGTAAACAAAGGTGAGGAAGAATGAAAGGTACTCTCTCCAGTGAACTGAGTTTTCTATTTCACTTCATTTTTGATACTACTCATCAGAAAGGCATGATAGTCATGTCATATTAAACAAACTCTACAAATTGTAATGAGGCTTGGTGAGATTAATGCAATATTTTGTTGGATATATTTGAAGAAGTCTCTCCTGTGTTTAAATCCTAGAATTGACTTTGCCTTTTATCTTTCTGTGGTTGATAAAATTAGTATTAAAAGTTGACTTTGTGTCTAATCAAGAGAAATCAATATTTATATTCAAATTTGTAAAAGCTACACTTGTGGAAAATGAATGCAAAATCACAATGTATATACTAAATACTGAGAATCTTACCTAGTTCAGGTGGTAAAGTGCTCAGCCGATTCCCTTGAATGTATAATTCCCTTAGACGTTGAAGGCTGCCTATTTCTTTGGGAACGTTATGTAGATCATTGTCTCTTAAAGATAACTGGAAAGAAAAAAATACAATTTGTTACCTATCTTCACAGGTAAGTGTCTTCATAAATATCTCGGGTGTCAATGCAGGCCACCTCTCTCTCTTTGTTTTATGCAACCATATATAAACATACTTTGACATAGCTGTTTAGTTAACTAAGGAAGGATACCTGAATAAGTGATTTGGGTTTCAGAACAGTTGAACTTTTCTTTTTTCTTTACTGTAGAATTTCAAATTTGGACTGTGCATGTTACATACAAAGTCTTTTTTTTTTTCCATGTCAGCCTACCTGTGATCCCACTACACCCCTTGGGCACCTATAGTTTACATTGAGTATACTGTATGGAATTCCTATCTACTTTTCTGCAGATCAAGCACAGCCATTTCTTTCATGGTAGCAGTGTCCTGTCTTCTTTCTTACTTAATACTTTGTGCCTCTTGATTCTAGGTTTTGTTTCCATGTCTGGAATTTCTTCTCTAAATCTTCAACAGATTCAGCTATTAGTACTAGGTCATCAGCATACAGGAGCTGTAAACTCCTGTTATGGCCTGGGAACTGTAATAAACAGGGAGTTGAGAACCAAGCCTTGATAACATCTACCTGCACACTAAATTCCTCACTGAACTCATTGCCAACCTACTTTACTGATGGTATCTCTGTATATGGCTTGTACTGCTCTCACAAGCCATTCATCTACATCTAGGTTACTTAAGACTACAGTGGCTTACTTTTAGCTAAAAACTTTTGCAGTTGTCTCACTAGGAAGGGAGCATCAGAAGCACCTCAACCTGACACAAATCTGAACTGCATTTCATCTAAGCAGTTGTGCTAAAACTGTTACTTTTATACTTGGTCCATCAGTTTGATACCTCTGTAGTTGCTTCTTTCTAGAGCATGGTTTTTCAAACTGCGGGTCCCAACAAACAGAAAAAAAATGCACAAAAATAAGCAGTGAGAGCGACATGGGTATACTGGGTCGCAGCAAAATAAGTTTGAAAAACACTTCTCGAGCATCTCCTTTACCCTTGAAGCAGTTGATGATGATACTGCTACGCCAGTAATTGGATATGACACCTTCCTGTACTACTTGGTTGACTAGCTTGAGCCCTACTTAGCTGGATACTTTCAGCATCTTAGTAACTGTTCTTGATGGTCGGACAGCTTTCCCTGCTTTGATGTCTATTTCGACCATATAACTGTCAAATTTAATAGTTGGTCTCTGTTCAGTTTACTTGTGTTAGTCCCTTCTTCCTCCCACATTCTCCACATTTTGAAGCTGCTTTCTTCTCAGTGTTGGTGTGCCACTGTTATTCTGCCACTGTTATTCTGAACACACTTTTCCCCAACAATGTCTTGAATCCCCCCGACACTGCTTTACAATCCAGAACTCTTGTCACAGAGCATTGGCAAACCTCTTGCTTTCAGCTTCTCTCCGAACTATCTAAATCCATAGTCACCATGTACTCCAGAGTAGCCATCATGGTGCTCCCCAACATGTCCATTGAAGTCACCAGCCACAATAATGAAGTTGCTGTCATTTGTTATCGGTGGTCTGCAAGAAGGCCTCATAGAAATGGTCCTTTTACTCATCTGGTGCATAAGCAGAGAAAACAGTTGCTGTTGCATTGCCTATGACTAGTCTAAGCTTAATTATCTTGTTGCATACTCTGACTACCTCAATTACTTTATCCATTTCTCTGCCAACAACATACTTACAACAAATGATATACGTATTATCTATGATCATTGAATCTAACTCAAATTCAGTGTTTTCACATTAGTGTTTTGAGTTAGAATTTGTTTTTTGCTTTTTTTTTTTAATAGTAATCCATTGTATATTATCTTACTGAAGTCTTAACCATAAATTGTGTTTACTTGCTAAAGTTTGTAAATGGTTTCTATAGGAAGTAGCATTTTGTCATACTCACAATTTGCAAATTTTGAAACTTTCCTATCTCAGGAGGAATACATGTAAAATCATTATCTCCAAAATATAAAGCACGAAGTGTTTCTGAAAATACAAAGTAACAGACAATATTTGCAGTTAGTAGGGGGAGAAAAAAATGTGATCCATGGTTAGGTGCACCCACCTCATGCTTGCACTGGTTATAAATGAAAAATATTCAGAATTTAAACTTTTTTCTCAGAAATTTTAATGTTTCAAATGTTAAAACAATCGTGGCTGTGAAAAGCAATGGTACAGAAAACCAATCATTTTACCTCTATTTTTACTGTCAATAGTGTTGAGGTGTTGACAGCTAATCCAAATCAGCTTTGATGCAAGATGGTGACTCAACAGGTAACATGTTATCAGTATTTTATTAACTCAGAAAGCTAAATTAATCTTTACAGAGATCATACTCTGGTCTGGAAGCTATTTATTAAACATGTTCAGCATACAATATAGATGGGCAGTCTAATATGATTATCTGTGAATTGAATTTGGTTAAACTTAATTGATCAGTTGTGCCTATCCTATTCTCAATTGAATGTGCTCCCTTGGGGTTTGGAACATGTCATCCAAGCAGATAAGTTGGGAGAGGATATCTGAGGGTCCAGTAAATTTGCATCAGGACTCAATTGTACATGAGTACCGAAAGCAAGTGTTTTGTTCTTGAACAGACAATTGTAACTGTTACAACAAAAGCTAAGATGAATATTTTTGAAATCTAGGCCAACTAAGATGAAATAACATCATTGTTTTTATTTCCATGGATATGATTAAATTTTCTATCACTTGCAAGTGAATTCATCTGGTCCATCTAAACCTTTTTGACATAATGCTAGTTTCAATATGAATCTATGACCTTTTAGTTGAACTCTTTAACTGTTGATTAATGGATAGCAGTAGAAAAGACATTCAAATGTAAAACTGTTCCATTAATATCCACATTTTAAAAACTTATTTTGATTAATTTTACTACTTTGATAAGAGTAAAATCTTTAGTAGGTATTTTCTGCAGAGATATATCAAAAGCTATCTTTTCTACTTTTTTCTTAGCAATATAAGTATATTTGTAACTTGTGTATTTAGGATTTGACTTATAAACAACCCATTGTTTGTTGCATCAGCATGTTCTTTGTAATAGAGTATAGTCATCAATGTGAGAGTGTTCAATGATAAAGTTAAATCCCTTTTTTTCTTAAATTACTTAAATATGAATTAGGAAACAACATTGTCAATAGAAGAAATGCCTATATCACTTTTAACATTGATTGAAGAATATATTGGTTAAACGGAACTGTTCAATTAGACTATTCTCAGCCAATTTTCTGAACAGTTGTAACTTATTTAAAATCAACCCATAACTAGAAATCTCTGTTACTGCTGGCCTTTAACACTTGTTCTAGTTTCTCCCCTCCTCGACTGAAGTATTACTTATCTACTCCAACAATTTCAATATCTAACATGTAGTGTACACTTATATTTAAGCCTATGAAACATCGTAATGGCAAGCAGCTTTTCTAAAGTCTTATCATAACTGTACCAATATGATAAAATGATGGATTTTAAATCTTTGAACAATAAGTTAGAAATTTGACACTCAAATGACATTTCCAAAGCCATAATAATACACTAACCTAAACAGAAAAAGTTGCCAGGTAAGCTGTTTTCAGTGAGATTGTTATAAGTAACATCAAGGACTTCCAAAACAGGAAAGGCACCAAATCCACGAGGAAGAGTTTTCAGTCGGTTAATACTATTTAAAATGAAAATAGACATTAAGAATGGTTATGCAAGTAAAATCAATGTTATAGAAGGCATCGGTAATTACCTTTTTATACAATAAGCCCTTTCAAGATACTTTCTTGTTCTGTTAAGATTTTTATAACGGACAATTCTTGGATCATTTTTAATTCTATGCATACCTTAGTTTTGATTTTTTTTTTTTTTAAAGTGTTTGTCAGATATACAAAGCAAACATCAAAGGAAATGAGTGAGAACCCAGTGAGACTTGAACACGTCTCCTTTGTTAGATATAGCATTGTTTTATAGAAAAGAGATTCCTTTCATTTAGATTTACTCACTTTAGAAAATCCAAGTGTTATCTATATAAATAAGTGCGAATGTTTGTCTGTTTGTCTTGAAACAATGTCGCCATTTCTGAATGCATCTTTAAGATGTCCATGACAAACTTGGTAATGTACCGCAGAAAATTTTGTGTACAACGAAATCCAGAATCCCACCTTGGAATACACTTTTTCACTTAAAATATGAAATTTACCCAAAAGAGGGGGGGGGGAAAGACAAGAAGTTGCACTCGAGTAGGAGGGCGTAAGTAAGAAGCAAAACTATTACAGGTGGTTAAGTAGGAGGTAGTCATTTTTGAAGAAGGGGAGAGAGATTAAGAACAACACGGGTTGTTCTTTCTCTCTCTCTTATCTATATATACATATTCCATTCACTGTTTTTCTTTCTTTCTCTCCCGGCTCTGTACGTCCTGAGTTCAAATCCCACCGAGGACTACTACTATTTTTTTTCAAGTAATATAAATGTTGAATAATTTTTATTCTACTGCTATCACTTTTGAGAACTTGAATATGATGTCCATAATCTCGTACATAAAGACTTGCTATTGATTCATTTACGTTTAACAAAAAAAAAAAGTTTCTACATATTCCGCACCCGGGCAATGCCGGGTATCTCTGCTAGTATTTTAAATATTCAACTATTATTTATCCCTAGTTTTTCCAAGCAGAACTAAGATTTATTTTAGGCATTTTTCAATCTATATTCCTACATCATAACGAAAAACCAATAGCTCAGATGTAATAAATAACTGTACTGATTGTATAATTTATTGGCATAGTCCCAAAGAATCAATTATTTTCAGAGGATGCAGAGTAAATGAAGAAAAGAAATCATATTCCCTATTTACATACTAATAACTGCCAACTTTGTAAAAAAAACAAAAAAAAACTGGATTACAAAGAAGTAGCAATTTAGCTGTTTATTAGACACTGTTCTGGTGAAAGCAAACATTTGAAATGAAATTGCACATAGATCTAGTTCAAAGGCATAATGCCAATCACTTTATGAAGTTGCTGGTAACTATTTTGTCAAGTTACTCACTCTGAATAGATTGTTACTTACATTGTCATGTATTATGAAATCTGGAGCCCTGTTATGGTTTGTCTCTTTTATAGATCAATTAAATGAAAATATTGTCAAATTTCAGGTCTGAAACAAGCACTTGATTTTTTTTTTTAAAACTCTGCAACATGTACAAGCACTTGATTTTTAAAAAAAGTCTGCAACATGTTCAATATCTGACTAGCAATTTCAGTTGGGAAAGGCATGAATGTCACAACTCCCATTCAGTGGTCAATAGGCGTGATTCCTGGGTATGGTGAAAAGTCAAGCAACCGACTATTACACAAGAGAGTGGGATACATAGTTATTTATCTTTGTATTTTTACCTCAGCACTACATAGACATGTTTCATCATTTGTACAATACTAGATCCTCATAAGCAGCAGGATGTTGGTGTTGGATATAATTAGGTTCAATAATGATGTCAGTGCTAAAAAAAAAATGCTTAGCTACATGAAATTTACATAGCAACTATGCTATAAGTTACGATATAGTTTCATTAATAGTAACTAATAAGTTCAAATAAGACACATTATACAAATAAATTACAAAATGAAAAAATTAGATTCAAATGGAGAACTTTAAAAAAAAGATTAAAAATAATTTTTCTTTATTGGAAATTTAATTTGAAATCCTCTTTTAAATGGATATGATATATAATAAAAATAGCTACGAACAAATGAATACTTACCCAAGATTCAATGTTTTCAGCTTTGTTAAATTTGACATATTAGTTGGTAAAGTCTATTGAGAAGTAGATAATAAAATATTAACTCAAATGAATACAACCAATCGCAGTTGAAGAAAATAAAACCTGTTACAAATACAAACTAAGTTACAAACTCAATCCTTTATTGATAAACAGCGAGTAAAATTCTTCATTGAAAAATAGCAAATGAAAAAAAAAAGTTATTAAAATACATTCTAAAATTTACAATAACATCTTAAAACTGAATTAAGTAAACATGCAATAACATACTTACCTCTATGTGATTATTAAAGAGATTGAGTTTTTCTATGTTAATCAAACCGAGAATTTCAGGAGGAACCTCTAAAAACAAAAATAAAATAAAATAAATTGGAAGGGTTAGTTAATTAAATCGCTCCAAGTACTTGACTGGTACTTCATTTTATCGACTCCAGAAGGATGAAAGGCAAAGTTTACCTCAATGGGATTTGAACACAGAACGTAAAGAGCTGTAACTAAATAATGCAAGGCATATAAAATAATAATAATAATAATCTAGACTGTTACTTTTCATATGGATTTCTTACACAAAAATAAACACTGGTAGTTCATCCCAAAGTTTAAGTTTTAAAAAAAATTAATTTCCTTCTAATTATTAATTACAGGATTTTGTAACATGCTTCTGAACCAACCATGTGTCCAACACACGTGGACATGCCTACAAGATAAGAAAACAGCACAGCTCCCATGACTTTCGCAGACATTTTT
>JAOPJM010001604.1:30039343-30050306 GCA_027124095.1 Muusoctopus leioderma
TTGGTTTCTACGGCTGGATGCCCTTCCTAACACCAACCACTTTACAGTGTACTGGGTGCATTTATCGTGGCACCAACACTAGAGAAGATGCTTTGTCTCTAGCAGGCTAAAGATCCCCTCCCTACTCTACATAGCCTCCGTTCTGAGGGCAAATAGGAGATAGGTTATGTATGGGAGGGTAGACACATACACACCAGGCTTCTGCACAGTTTCCGTGTAACATATTCACTCACAGGGCATTAGTTGGTTAGAGGCTATAGTAGAAGACCAAGGTGCCACATGGTAGGGCTGAACCCAAAACGTAACCACACAGCCAGAGATGAACCTATGAATCTCTGCAAAAAATGTTTTTTATTGGAAAATCACAATGTCAAAATCTCTTGATTTGTATTACTTTTGTCCTGTAATTTGTGTAAAAAAGAACAACAAAACATTGATTTAGAACCTGGGTCTGTCAAGAAGACAATTATAATTAATTACAGTTAAAAGAAAAAGAGATGCTGGCACTGGCAGATGTGTGAAAATATGAATTTCAGTTCCTCATTTAGAGGCCTATTCACACTAGAATCATACAAACTTCTTAGCTAATCTTAAACATGGGTGATTGAACATTTAAGAACATTGTTGCAATCTGGTATAAATTATGATTGATTCAAGAAATCTTTGGCTGATCAAGAAGTAATATTGATGATTAATAAAAGGGTTATTCATCACCATGTTGTACGAAATGTAGAAACCCAGAAAACATCTGTTTGTACCAATTATCTACTTTTAAAATCTGCCAGCCATAGATAGCTCAAACAGAAGTAGAAAATGACTGTTTCATTTAATTTTATTTATCATTGAAGTAAAAGTTCTTGCCTTCATTAAAGTACAAGCACTGATTATTGTTCCAAAGCTTAATGGGATGATCGTCATAATTCAACTAAAAATGTATCTTCCAGAAATAAAAGAGGAAAGTATTGCTCTTTTATCAATTACATAAGGGAAGAAGTCAATATATGTTATTTTTTTTAATTGAATAAATTATCAGAAATTTTTCTGTAGCAGAAAGGTATCTTAAAATATTTTTGGATCAATTAAAACAATTTAAGTAATTTATGCTTAAAAAAAAGGTTATGTTAGAAGAGACAGTATAGTACTGAACATGAGAACATACAATTCTGGGTTTCCCTTTATTGGGATTATTGAAGAAAATGGTAAATTTTATTGGAGATAAATTATTCAGAGATCTCACTTATCTCAATACAGAATAGACAGGACATTACTATAAAAATAACAAAACATATGGATAAACAGTACAATTTCAGTTTTGCTTGTATATTCTGTTGATCTTAAATGATTCAGCAAAGACTTAACTGCTCTCACTGACAAAATAAATGCAATTTTGATTGTGCAAGAATTAACAATTTTATGTGCATAGTGATTTAAATTAAAAATACAAAGTATGACCACACATGTGCATTGTAGTTTTATTGTAAATCACTATGCATGTAAAATTTTTGAAGTCATTCACACAATGCAGTGACATTGTTTTACTGATAGTAACCAGTTCCAGTTTAAATTGTTTTTTGATTGGCAGCATTTCATGAGGCTGTGATAATTTTATGGGAATTGTATGCAGAGTGAGTCCTCAATCTAAATCTTTAGTTGACTAAGAGTGTGCTATCATTTGTCTTGGTGAAATTCCAGACAAGTGGAGGTAAGGTGGTATCTTCTTAATTCTACATTGTATCTCAATTTAACCTTGGTGCAATGTAGACTAGTTGTCAGTCATCATCATCATCTTTTTACATCCGCTTTCCATGCTGGCATGAGTTGGACAGGTGATTTCGGACTGAATAAGGTCCTGATTTGGAGTCAGCACTAACCTAGACGGGCCGGCAGCTCGTCTTGCTGATACATTTCATTTGGCATGTTTTCTACGGCTGGATGCCCTTCCTACCACCAACCACTTTACAGAGTAAACTGTGTGCATTTTATGACGGCACCATAAATACACTAAATATTAACATTCAGAGGAATAACTTTACCTGTTTGTTTGGAGTAGTTTTTACAGGATCTGTTTCTTTTCGAAGTTCTTTGCTGTCATTTGAACTAGATTGTGCAGTCTGGTTGTTTACTGACATCTGTTGCTCCCGCATTCTTCTCAACTTTTGAGGAGTTTCAGGTAAAGGAGAAATGGGCCTGGGTATATTGCTCAACAACAGAAATTCTGATTTCCAGAAATTACTGTCAAGTTCTTTTTCCTCTTCATTAGCCTGTTGAGATAAATAAATGATTAATTTTATCAATATGAAATAACTTTTGTCTAATGATTATTATGTTAGGTGTAAGATAGTATCTCTGCAGGAACACACAAATATTTTGGATGTCTTTTCAAATGACCAACTAAAATACCACTGCCAACAGGAGGGGAAAGTAATAAGAATCAGTTAAGTAGTATATTAGATGTTTATAATATTCATCAATGATTTCTCTAGCTGGTATTCCAACCATTGTAGTTGTGCTTCAAAGGCGAGTATGTATCTCCACAATTCATGTATTACCTGATTTCTTCCCAGAAGTTGCAAATTCAAGTTGTTTAAATGAGATGTCAGAAATGTCAGGCTTGATAGTGATTTGGAATCGCAAAATTCTGTAGGATTCACGTTTTTCTTCTCAAGGGATGTAACCTTTTATTTCCGCAGTGCACATACTCTTTTTAGCATAGCGCATTGACTGACCTAGCAAGCTTTGCAGAAGTAAAGAAAGTCTCCACGGATTTTGATAAAAGTTGCTGAAACTGACGGTGGTTCAATCCACTGCTTTTACCACTATGTCAATCATGTCCTTCAAATTTGACACCTTAGCTCATTATGATTCCTAGTAGATTATTCAGAGTACTTTTCTGATGATGTGTTTCATTCCGAGGCCTTCCATGTGTCTTTGAAGCTTAGCCACACCTTTATTTTGTCCAACCATTGCCAGCACTCAATCAGTTGAAAGGTAACAGTTGAACAAACTCCTCAACAATGCCAAAAGCAAGTGTATTTAGGTTATAGTGCAATGTTTTAATTATTGCAATTACTAGTTAGCAAAATATCGCACTTGAAATCAACCAGCATTTTTTCTAGCCACTGTAAGCTAGATAATTTTGGCTGGTGGGCTGGACTTTGCCTGGAGGCCATAGGTTGCTGACCATTGCCATACGGGGATGGGTAGGTATCCAAATCATCTCATCCATGAAGCCTAACATTTTATCTATTTATCTGAAGCCCAATACCATAGGTTTTTGGAGCCATCTAACTAAAAATGAAATTAATTTAAATACACTACATATCTGTACCAGTAAAGGTTATCTCTTGCATACTAACTTCCACTAAGTATCAAATTTATATTACATAGGTTTCAAGAAATTCATTCTAAGTTCCTGTAACTGCTATTGTTGTAAGTCTTCTATTGCCCCTTGTGATTTTCATTCTTTTGATATATGCATCATGCAAGTACACTAAAAGTAGCAATCATCTAAGTACCTCCCAGTCACAACAACTCTATGCGTACTTCCCATCCACTATTAGATATGAACCAATGAGCCTCTCCATTGTCGCTTGACCTGCTAGAAATAGCAGCCAAGTGACCCCCACCCCACCGTCTTGAAAAAAAGGGAAGAGTATAATCGATAATGCAGTCCTAGATAAACCTTAAAAGAAGGGATGGCCACTGTTGAAATACTCTTGATCATAGGTCAGCTTGATCATGATCAGGGTTGATTTAGTGAAGCTAAACAACTACCCAGTTAACTATAGTTTTCTGTTCTGGTCAATTCCATAGACATTACTTGGTTTTCTAAGATAGTAGTTAAGAGATACAGTTTCCAATATCAAGGTTTCAACTTTCTCCCAAGATACCTAAACCCCTCCTTCTTGGAATGAGTTTTTTAAAACCATTAGTCAGATGTTAAAATGTGGAGAGAAAAGTCTATGATTTTTTCTAAACCATCTTAGTCGAAAGATTGGAATAACTGAATATTTTATTACTAGTGGATAACACCCTTGGAAAATCCACAATCATAACTGTTCAGTTTTATATTTAATTATGGGCAGCAAACTGTATTTAAAGGGATTAATTGAATAAAATACATGTTCCTCTATATTATTTAATAAATATTAATAACAACAACAATAATAATAATTATTATTATATTTCTAACATAGACACAAGGTCAGAAATTTGAAGGGAAGAGTTACTCAATTAAATCGACCCAGTACATCTCCAAGGGAGATAAATCTAATAAAATCAGAGTCATCTCCCTTTGTGAGACAGGAGCAGACGAAAAGAATAAGTGACCAACATTTAATAGATTATTAATATATATTTTTTGTAGTTTAAACTGTTGAAGGTTAGTAAGTTGGAGGAAAACAAAAGCACAAAGGAGACTGCAGTATTTAGTAGAGAGACTGGAAGGTGAGACAGTATTGAATCAAGGGAGATGGAACAAGTGGTTCCAGGTTATGATACAGAGTTGGCATTTGCAGAGGAGCACAGTCTATTGATTCTTCTAGAAACAATAGTATTTGTAGAAAATTGATCAAAGCATGCCTATGAGCGAGGGCACCTTTTGTTTGGACGCAGTGTAGAATGTGCATGTGAGCAGTACTCCAGCATAGGGCATATTTGGATTTTATAAGTACAATGCTGATAATATTTATGTCTAGCATTTATGCTGATAATATTTGTCTAGCATTTATTAATTGAACAATAAGAACATAGTCATCTGCATTGAGTTCTCACATGAAATCCTTTGTAATGTCTTTTCAAAAAAGGATGAATGTACCAAGAATAGTCTTGGTGGACTTTGACCTCACCATGTCCACAATCCTTATACTAACGGTCATTTCCAGTTCATTTGTATGTGGCCAGAATAACCTCTACAAACTGTTCATATATATTTAGCTTCAGCATGCCCACCAGACAATGGAATAATATCTAATACCTGTACGTCGACAAATGCAAGTTAACACAACCAGCACGGAACAAAAGGTTTAGCTGAATACTATATACATTTTAAAAATCTGACGTAGTGCCAATTTTCAAATATTAAAATTAATTTATTGTGAAGTTCTAAATGGCAAAACTAACGGATCAAACTTACAACAGAAATGGTGACTCAACAATTGAGCAACGGACCTTGAGACTAGCTGAGTCAATTATTCAGCTTTCAAAAATAAATAAAATAGGAAGTCAAATTCTCAAAGAATAAGTATGATATTGACCCTATCTATGATAAACGAAATAATTTTTGTTCATATTAAAAGTATATTATTTTAACGACGACATAGTTCAAACATACTTGCAGCATCTTTTTTCACCAAGTTTACTCATCATTGTAAATTAAAGATTAAGTTTGAGAATTAAAAACTCAATTAAGATTCTATATTCTCTGAAGACTTCAGGATATCATCGAAATTACTTACAGGATATCATCGAAATTACTTTCACTAACTAAAATGTTGTCAACACAGACCCTCGAACCCGAAAAAGAAAATCTATGATAAAGAGTTTGGATATCATCGAAATTACTTAGTTCTTATACTAACTAAAATGTTGTCAACACAGACCAACCTGAAAAAGAAAATCTATGATAAAGAAGAGTTTAAAACAAAGAAAAGAGAAAACATGAAATACTGTACATATTCAATATCTTTGGTCTTTTCTTCTAGTAAATCATTTGGCTCCGTTTCCTTATCTTCTTCGTCAAATAGAGGTAAACGTTTCCGTGCCGATTTAATCGGATTGATATCTTTAAATTCATAATTTGGTTCAGGAGTCCTTATATTTTGGTCAGTCAAAGTATCTGTATGCTTTCTCTTGGATGGAGAACAAATTTGTAGATTATCTTGAGTCTTATTACAGTAAGGTGGTGTCTCAGCTATAATTTGATTCTTACTTTCCGGTGATTCTAATTTAGTGCTTTGCTTGTTGCAATTATCAAGTAATTCGACGATAGAAGTTCGAGTCGAGTTGTACCGCTTAGATCGAGATATATTTTTAGATTTAATCCCAGTGAATTCAGTTTCTTTGATTGGCTTTTTTGCATCATCTTTTTCAGTTACAGAATTATTTCGAATTGATTTTGTATGACTGTTTTTTTTTCGAGCATAGTAATAACTGGTGAGTGACGATTGCTTTGCTTCCATGATTAACAGCAAAATAAATGAAAACAAAAAAATCAAAAATGTCTAACAATACTTTCCCGCGCAATAGTCACGTGATAGAAGAGAAAATGAATTAGAAATAAATACGAATTTATATAGTTGTTAATTTAAGCGCTTTCAATAATCATAAATATTTCAAAATAAATAATAAAAGGTTTTGTTCATAAATTACTTTAAGTTTATAAAATTCGAAACTAAATATAATCAAAATATATTGCACACATCATAACGCAAAATGGCGGATGGTTCTAATTCTAATCCGTTCGTAGAGGACGATGTGGATTTTATTGAAAATGAACTAGAAGAAAAGGCTTCAGAAAAGTCTCCTAGTTCTGACTGTACAGATATTTCTTGGGATAATATTGCTGTAAAGCTTTTACGCGATAATTTTGTTCTTACTGCTCTGGAGTTACACACTGAGCTGGTTGAATCCGGACGTGAACTACCCAGATTGCGAGATTATTTTTCGAATCCGGGAAATTTTGAAAGAACAAAAGTTGAGACATCATCTCCAACGTTGCGTATGTAATTTAACATGCAATACTTTATATATCTGTGGCTTTTTGCATATAAATACTTTCAGTTTCCGTTATCTTTTGGTACCTGGCTGCTTTGCCTAAATAGTTAGGGGGCGTAAACAATCGACCCAACACCTGTATGATTAAATTAAGTACTTGGATGATACTGTATGCTTCATATTTTATATATATATATTTAAAAAAAGATGGATTTTTAAAGTAAAAGCTTAATATCGTTGAATGTGCTGACTGTTTTAAACTGATTGCGTCGTCTTAAGTTATTTATTTTGAAAGAGTAGAGTCGTTGTGTGTTGCTATTGACAACCAAGCTGACTACTTATCGCGGATGCTGAATAGAATGTTTATCACCTGGGATGTAATGCTTGTTTTCGGCTTCTCTTAAGTTGCAGTCTATTTCTTCATTATTATTATGGTTTCCCTTTCTCTTCTTATTAAACTTTATTTTTTTTAATTTGTGAGATCTGTATTTTCAAACGTAATGTATAGATTAAAGTTCGTAAAATAAAAATAAATTACAGTGAGTTGATTTGCCGTGAGGAGTGAAACATCCAACATTTTGTACACTTGTCCTTCTTCGGAGAGAAAGAGACTTAAAGAGGCCCTTAATACGGTCGCAAAATTGCGACTGTGGTATTAAGGGCCTCGTTAGTCTCTCTAAAGAGGGACAAGTGAATGAAATGTTGGATTTTTCACTCCCAACGGCAAATCAACTTACTGAAATTTATTTTTCTTCTACGAACTTGTATGGATTAATTTTTGCCGAAGTAGACTTCCACCAGTTTCCTCGGATTCCAGATTTTACCGTATATATATAGATATGTTATTGGAGAACTGTTGTGGTCTAAAACATAACACTAATCACCTATTCATTGTGTAATCGTAAATGCTAAAGAGAACATACAAAGTTGTATAAGTTTGATATTTACCTTCAGGTAGTTGCCAATGTCGATAAATTTAAAGCCCGAGCAGTTAACTCTGAAAAAAACAACAACATTCTTTTGACAAGCCACCTGCCACTATTCGCAATGAGTAGGTGGGGCATTAATGATAGTATATTACTGGTATCTGTTTTGTCAAGCCTTGTAATTCACACCTGTAGAATTTATATTCAGAATAGTGCGGCACGTAATTAGATACTATATCGTACACATTTTAGGCTCTTTAACTTGTATGCTATTCTCGTGCCAACTTCATATTCAAGCAATGCTGGTTTAATATCAGAGCACTAATATGCGGATATTGACTAAAGATTACACTGTTAAAGTATGAGAAAATAAATTTTCAGTGATCACATTATTTTTAATTAATTTGTTTTCGTTACTTTCGATTTAAATCACTTTCTCTTAGGGCTCTTTTAAACAGAATATTCTTTGGTTTCGTTCTTTATACATTAGATTTATTCATTAGCATAACGAATTTAAAGAATTTTTTATACAAAAACACGTCAGCGTGTAGAAAAAAAATCACTATAACCGGCTTTAGGTTGCAACCATTGATTATATTTCAAATTTATTTGGTTATTGGTTTTGCTCTTGCTTAATCTTTATACGGCTAAACCCTTAGAGGATCTATTGCGGTCCACTTCAGATTTGGGCCCGCTACCACCGGCTCCGAAGCACCATCTCCTGCAACGTAACGATTCCTCGAGCTAATAGAGTCTTTTTGTGATCGCTCGACCCGCTAGAAAAAGCAGCCAAATCTTCCTCAACTTACACCCCACCGTCTTGAAGGAAAAAAATAAGGAAGGATACATCAGATAATTTATTTAGAGACACACCTAAAAAGAAAGTGGCAAAGGCTGGAACGCTTTTGATTATAGATCTGCTCGATCAGGGCTGACATAGGGCTAAACAACAACAATTTCGCTCGACCTGCTAGAAATGGCATCCAAATTTCCCACTAAATCACCCCCAACCGTCTTTAAAAAAGGAAGGACACATTGGATAAGTTGGTTCTAGATACACTATCTGAAAAACGGGTGGAATGGTCACATTGGATAAGTTGGTTCTAGATACACTATCTGAAAAACGGGTGGAATGGTCACGACTGGAACGCCTTCTGGTTTGGGGCGTGACAATTCCTTTTAATGCTTCATTGGTGTTCAGTACAACATAAGAAAATGTGTTAAACGATCTGTAACCAATTTTGTAGCCGCACAACGGTGCACTTTATTTAACGCATATATTTAGTTTAGGCATGTTTGTCAATATGATCTGAATCTGTCGCTGGTATTGGTTTGACAGATTTCTGTAATTGCATCTCCTTCGTACAGCTCATCTTTAGATATTTTTTTTTAACTTGAATTTTTACACTATATTGAATTTTATTTTATCATTTAGTCATACTCAATCTAATTTTTTTGTCTTCGGAAATCTATTATACGCCAGATTTCACAGAAAATGCAACAGCCACAAAATGTTCATTGTTATCAACATAAGAAAGAGATTTTTGAACATTTTCTACCTTCCTTATAACTCATGGCATCGTGTTATGGTTAGTGTTGTGTAATTGTGCTCAGAGAGCTGAAAATAGCAGTTATTCTAATCAAATGTTCTTGCCCTTTTTCATCATTATACACACGGGAAATTTTTTTATTTACATTTACTATTTGATAAAGATTTTAGATTCCAAGCACTGTTTTCAGATTTTTAAAAAATTTCTCCTATAGATTTTACAGTGAGAATCAAGTGTTCATATAGAATTTCAGTATATTTTATCTTGGATTAAAGGGTGTCTAAAAAGAAGAAAGTGGAAGGTTCAGAATCTGTTTCACAATGTTCAGTGAATATATTATTATTATAGTTTTATGTATTTTGATTCTTGTAGCACTTAACGAATGAACACCCAACCCCACACTTCATGTTCATAATCTATATATTAAACAAAATGCTATCACACTTTTCTTAATCAATAAACAGTATAGTTACTTAGATTACATTTGAAATACATGGAAATGTTATTTCTTGCTTTTTTTTTTTGTAATCTAAAGGTTTTCAAGCTACAGTTAAGAAATTCTTTCAATTCTTTCTTTTATATCATTATCCAAACATCCTAACATGAAATGAACAGATTTTTCTTAATTTTCTTTCTCCAACTTTATGCATAGTTATCAAGTTTGCTTTAATCTATCTCAGCTCTTTACTATGTTTAACCATCACGGCTAAGGCCATGCTGGAGAACAGCTCTGATAACCAATATATAAAAAGTGGTGTTTTCACTACATTACTTGGTTTATTAGAGCAACAGCTGAGTTTTTCTTTGACTAAATCCATACTATCTTCCAAATACATAATCTCTATATAAAATGTAAAGTTTCATGAACTAACCGAATCAGAAGTTTTGGGAGAAACTCTGACAGATTTAAAGGTGGTATAATGATTCAGTGAAAGAGTGCTAGTATAAACTGTATGATTAGTATACTGTATGATGGTTTATAGTTCTGCGCTTCAGTATGAAATACTTAGTTTTTCAGACTCGAATAACTATAGATAACAAATTGAAACAAGTGTCCTAAACAAAACCATATCTAAGTTTGCAGATAAGCTCCATGTGTTCTATAAGCAGACATGATGCTGTTTAATTATAATTACTATTAATTCACTAGATCCATTTTTGGATCTTAGTCTTCTTAAGCACCATCTGATGATTTGATTCTTAATTGCCCTATTTTGCCTAACTATATCCATTCCTAAAATTTATTCTGTGCATCTTTCACTTTCATATACTTCTAACATATATGATAGTCTTTTGGATCTTTTAATCAATAGAAAAGGCAGAAACTCTCTAAGCTCTTTTTAAATACTAAGATCTCTAGTCACTGACCTCCATCAGTATTGATACGTTAGCCTAAATAGCAGATTATCTAATGTTTCTTAAATGCTCTTAACATTACTGATCTCTTTGATTCAAGCATTTTCTCTAAGGTTTCAAGTTTCTATTATAGTTCTGGTTAAGTAACCTTAATCTGCTCTGCTAAGCAAGACTCATGATATGGAGGTAGCCAATTCAAGTTTTAAGAGTAACTCTTTTTCTGTTTAGCCTATCTATATATAATTAAAGGCCCTGGTGTTGGCTGTTGCAGAGACAAAGTAAACTCAGATGCATGACACTGTCACTCTCTGTGAGATTCACTGGAGGTGTTTGTTGAATCTAATGTCGTCATCAGTTTTGGCATGTATATGTGTTGGTTGGGAAAGTCTAGGATTAGCCTTTCTAGCATCTTTGATG
>JAOPJM010001604.1:30050406-30062876 GCA_027124095.1 Muusoctopus leioderma
ATACAGATGATATTACCTTTCTGAAGCCTATATGTATGTGTGTATGTATGTATGTATGTATGTATGTATGTATGTATATATGTATGTGTGTGCATTTGCGTTTGTCTCCACAAAATCTTCATTGTTGATATTGCTTGGCTACTGGTGTTCGTCTGTTTACATCCTGTGTATAACAATTGACCAGCAGATTAGCTGTTCAACAGTTAAAGATCCATGGAAAAAACTACCTTACTTACAAAAATATGATAGGAAGGGCATCCAGCTATAGAATTCTGTTCCAAGAAACAAAATTCATCCAACCCATGCCAGCATGGAAAAACTGACATAAAAACGATGATGATGATGATGATAAATATTATCTTGGTCACTTTTTATTTTTCATTGGTCTAGTCTGAAAGATGGAGCCATGTCCGTGGCTTTTGTAAGCCCTCCTAGACCAGTGAGATTGACGGGGTTAATGTTTAATAGTTGACAGCTGCAGGGAAATTATGGACAGGTAAGGAATTCTAAAGGGCCAACGTTCTAGGGAGGATGGACAGAGCGTAGGTTAGTCTGGGCTTGAGAGAGAAGTAGACATGATATGGGGGATGAGAAGAGAGAGAGAATTAAGTTGGGACTGCTTGAGTTGAGGTGGTACAAGACCAACCAACTCTGAGGAACAGAGGCCACTGTAGTAGCAGTAGAAAAAGCAGAGAGAGGAGAAAGCACATCTGTGAGCCACATGTTGGAGTGTGTTGCTGAGCGACTTCATGCCAATCATTAATAATCAAGTGTATTGTTGTAACTATATAATACCAAATTGGGTATTATATAGTTACAATAGGCGCAGGTGTGCATGCGTGAGCTTGTCAGTTCAAGGTATAAATATATTAATATATATATATTTAAAATTGTTTGAAAGCCAAAACAATGTAGATTTGAAATAAAGGAGTAAGAATAGAACAACAGTTTACATTTTACCTTGTATTTCTATATTTCAGGGTTAAGACCCCTTCAACAGGAGAAAGTGAGAAAGGATGTTGTCGAGTTGATATCTTTTGCTCAGATGTGTAGGGGGTGGGCGGAGGGAAAGTGACATGCGCAGACTGGTATTTTCACAATAACCAATCTGCCTCTTGCAACTCTCGTCTACTGTTGATTGATGGATCAGTTTATTAATGAAGATGGCCTCCTTGATCCTCAAGTTGCCGATGTTATGCTCTGTTGCCTTGATGGTGACCATGAAATCCTTTGTGGCATTTCTCCAGGTGTTTCCTGACTGACGTGTTTGTCTGCACATGTTCCTTGATGTGGATATGCAGTTTTCGGATGATGCTTCCGATATAAGAACCGCTACATATATTGCAGACTATTTGGTACACTACGTAGGCCCTCGAGCACATGTTTGCATTGTTGATGGGGCAGTTGGCCAACGTGCACCCATCGCCACTGTCTGTTGGACGATTTTCAGACAGGAATTTCCTCAAGGAGGGACCGGAGTGCACCATCTGTATGTTCAGTCCCTATCGACAGATCGCCCAATGGATTACAGCAGTGGTTCTATCATTCTATCATTGAAATATGACAGTCTCAGGTAGCATGCTATCTCTGGAAGTATGAACCTTCCTTTGATGTATATTGGCATGTTGGCATTTGGCGAAAGATGGTGGGTAGCCGTTGTTTAATAGAACCTTTTAGAATCGCTTGGTGTTGACGGTTTTATCTACTGTCTCACTGCACCTGTTGCATATCCGGGAAATTTCATTTTGTATGTAGGCGGCCTTGGCTCTGGTGGGAAGGGCTGAGTTGTAGTGTACAAATAGGTCCCTGCTGGCTGCTTTCCTGTAGAAATTGGTGTAGACAGATCCCTCCTCTGTAATCTTGAGTTGGAAATCGAGCAGAGAGAGGGATCTGGTGTCGTCGGGGTGTTCAATTACGAAATCAATGTGGTTGTCGATGTTGTTAAACTTTTGGAATATACCTTCAGGACAGTGATTGCTTGAGCACCTGGTCCCACTGCATCCACTGCCACTGGCAGGCAAGCCCTACCACTTTTACATGGTGATCTTCCTCTGCTGCCTATCAGAACCCCTGCACTATGAGTTCTCTCTTGCCCTTGGCATTGCAATTGTTCCATCTCTTGGTGCCAAAGTTTCTAAGGGGGTCTGGGTCATAACACCGAAAATGATAAGACCGAACGTGATAACACTGAATTTCAAAAGACCAAAAAATTAGAAGACTGAAAAATTTAGAAGACCAAATATTTGGAGACCAAAAATTTGGAGACCAAAAATTTGAAGACCAAAAAATTAGAAGACAAAATTTAAAATATCGAAAATTTAAAGGACCAAAAAATTAGAAGACGGTCTTAAAAGACGTTTATTTACATTTTTAAAAAGTGGTTTATTCTATCATAATTGAATATTTTTGTATTGGGAATGTTCAAAAGACCGAATTTAAAACCAAAAAATTAGAAGATGGTCTTAAAAGACGTTTATTTACAGTTTCAAAAGGGAGTTATTTTGAAATTCTGTCATTATTGAATATTATTGAATAGATCTATGATAAAAGGTATTTCATCTGTAACCATCCCATCTTTTTTCTATGTGTAGGGAACCCAGGACAAAATTATTCAATGTGTTCTTTTCTAAGATGATAGGTGTGATTTGAGGTAGCTTTGGTTGCTATTTCTACCAGGTTGCACAACCAGCTAGAGGATCCCTCATTGATTTGAGGAAGCAGGATGTAGTGCATTGGCAGGCTAGTTGTTATCTCGTATTTAATAAAATAAATTAAACATTTTTTTTTTTATGATGCTTAGAATTTTTCTGTGTAGCAGTAGCACCATCCCTGATGTGTGAGTTGTACTTTAGTGTGTTTTAAACTTATGTCTTGTATAGAGTCAGTTGTTGTTTAGAGCTGACATCCTTTCCGACCATAAAAAGAAAGACTAGCCTTTGGGATGCTGTTTAGCTGTTATATATGTATATCAACATCATCATCATCATCATCATCATCATTGTTTTACGTCTGTTTTCTATGCTGGCATGGGTTTGATGGGTGATTTTGGACCGAGTCAGTTCATGTTTGGAGTCACCACTCTCCAAGATGGGTTTGGGGACCATGTCTCGCTCATATGTCTCATTTGGCTTGGTTTCTACAGCTGGATGCCTTTCCTATCACCAACCACTTTACAGAGTGTACTGGGTGCATTTATTGTGGCACCAGCACTAGAAAGGTTGTCAAGTCCATGACACAACTAAAGAGTCCTATCTACCCTATATTTTTCATTCGATTGCCAACCACTTTACAGAGTGTACTGGGTACATTTTATCATGGCACGAACACTAGAGAAGTTGTCATGTCCACGATATGACTAGAGGGTTCTCTCTACTCTATGCTGTCTCAATTTGGGAGAGTTGCAATGATAAAATTGAGGTATAGCATTTGTTGGGACGGAAGATTTGAATTAGCTTTATTTACTTGTCATTTTGCACAACATTTTAGTTATAAGAAGTTTCCCTAGTTAGTTATTGGTTATGTGGAATCTGGAACTGTGCCATTGTGCATCTACTCTGTAGCTGCATGGCTGTTGTTGTTTAGCCACAGGTCAGCTCTGGTTGAACAGATATATGATCAAAGGCATTCTAGCCGTGACCATCCTGTCTTTTCAAACATAGTTTATCTCAAACTACATTATCCAATATATCCTTCCCTTTTTTAAAAGATGGTAGAGTGTAATTTGAGAGAGATTTGATTGCTATTTCTAACAGATTGAGTGACTACGTAGAGGCTCCTTCACATTAGGTGATTAGTTAGATTAGAGTCACATATGGATGCAGTTTAAATGTACATTTTTCAAGTTACATTGAATAGATTTTGGACATAGCAAAATGTTTAACTTTTCAAATTTTCATTCTATGAAAACATAATCTGTGTCATTTTCACTACCTTATATATGAAATTGTCAAAAGATGCATTTGAATGTCACCAATCCTTCAGGGTAGTGTTAAATTGATATTTACTAATTTTTGAATAACTCTCTTTGCTCCTAACTAACAAAAGTAGTTTCCATACCCACTTTGTGGTTGTGTAGTTAGTGGTAGTAGGGGGTTCTGACTAAAAATAATTGCTCCAACAAAACAAAACACGGCAAAATATAAAGAAAATCTGTATAAATAAAAATTGCAAACTTGTAACTTAAATAAGACCATAATAAAACAAAAACAAAATTTATCTGGTTGAGCTAGAGTTAAAAATTGAAAACCAACACTATTTTTTACCTAATCTTTGTGATATATATTTTGAATAGCTAATTTAAATGTTTTCTTTTCATTTTTTTCTCTTTCAGTTCTTGAATTTGAGCTGAGAAAAGCTCATGAAACTATAAAGGGACTTCGTGCAACTCTTACAAAAGGTACAAGTGAACATTTACTATTTAACATTTATTTTCAGGTATTTCTTAACAGAAGTATCAAAAGAATTATATAATGGATTATACAAGACAAAAGTTCATAGACATAGACTAATATATATATTTATAAAATTTAATATAGGTTTATAGAAGTTTATAAAGCTTTTAACTTGAAAAAATTTAAAGAAGAATAGCTACATTGATTTTTAGTTGTAGAAGGCACAAATTTGATCAAAGATGTACTGAAGATTCATAAATATAATATAATAAGTCTGTTTCTCAAGAATATGAATAAAAAATGGGCACAGGTATAGCTGTGTGATTGAGAACTATATGGCACCTTGGGCAGGTGTCTTCTATTATAGCCCCAGGTCAACCAAAGCCTTGTGAGTAAAATTTAGTAGATGTGTGGAAGCCTGTTGAAGGACTGTTCCTATATTTTGGGGGAGGGGGGTAGACTTAATTCCTTGCCTTGTTTAAAACCACCACCTGGCCCTTGGATGCCTTTAGTGGAGGCCACTCTGTTTCAAGTATTTGGGCAGATCTCTGGTTTGTGGATAACTTCCTCTGTTCCTCCTAGTAGTCACAGAGGCCCTGGAAAGGGTTATAAGCGCTGCCCTTCCTCCTCTTTGTAAGCTATTAAAAAAAGGCTATTATTACAAACCTGCTTTGTTATTTCTCTTTAAAATATTTTAGTTATATGCTGCTTAAACTATTTAGTTTGTATTTTATTTTTCATTTAGCTAAAACAATGCTATGAACATTGCTTTAATTTTCCCCACAGAAACTGAACTTGCCTCTCCAGAACAAGGTCGAGAAGGTTTGATACCGGGAGGTAAAGAAGAGATTATTAAGCTTTTGGAAAAGAAAGCACTTAACTTTTTAGTTAATGAATATTTATTGCTCAGTAACTACAAACTTACATCTGTCACATTTTCTGAAGAAAATGGAGATCAGGTAAATAGCATCTTAATTTAATTTGTATGAAAAGTTTGCTTTTTATTAATTATTGAAAAATCCTATACTTTTAATATTTCATTCAATTTTCTCTTTGTACTCATTATCTTCTCTTAAATTTGATTCCTGTAATGTTTAGCTGATGAGAAACAAATCTTCCTACTTGCCTGCCACAGGTAACTTTTATCAGAAGCTAAGCTTTTCTGAATTGCAAAGATCCTTCGGGTCAATTTGTATCTTCAGTTTTGGTAGCATAAAGTAAACTTTCCTTTTGGATAGAATTCTGATCTTTCATGGGTAGAACTAAACACTGCAATATTATGAAATACTTGGGAATTTCACAATGTTACTGCTACTTGGTGAATATATGATGAACTAAAATTAAGGTGGCCTTTTTTAATTATTTTGCAAATAGGGGACTACAGAATGTTGGGATGTCTGTCCCAATACCTTGGGTAGAAAAAATGGCCTGTCTTTTAGACATTGTTTTAATTTATTCAATATGGCTTTCTCTACTAGAGGAGTACTAATAAGTACTTACAAGACAGAGGGAGTAGCACTGGATATGACTCCTCAAAAGAAAACATTGAAATCATTTTCATTGCATGAAAAAAAAAAAAAAAATAATAATAACCAGAATTAAAAAAAAAGATAGCCAGAAAGAAGTGACATTGAAACAAACAGATATGTAGGCAAGCACAGATGGTCACAATTTGACACATGAAAATGCAAATCTGCATAATATAAACAAAAGTACCACCACCAACAAAAGTACCACCAGCAACAACAATAATGCAAACTTGTACAATATTAACAAAAGTTCTAACAATTCCTTTGCTAGCACAATGAGTCCAGTCAAAGAAAGCGGCGTGGCAGCGGTATGTCACAAAGGAGTGTGCTTCCTTGCTTGAGGAATTTATCCAAGAATGGGCAAGGATGAAGGTGACATACCTCTGCTTTGCAAAGTTTGGAGGGGATTTCCACATGCCTTCAAAGGAACAGTTAAAGAAAGCCCTAGAAACAATGTATGAAACAATGTAAGCTCCACTGATAGGGATAGGGCACATGGAAGTGTGTGTCTGATCTTCAAAACTGAGGATGGGGTAAGAAAACAGGCAGAGCTGGTGCATCACACACCTGCCCATAAACTGGTGCCTTAATACATGGCACAACATAACACAAGGGTCACAGCGAAGAACATTGGTAGTGACGTTGACCCTTGGCTTGTAATCTTTAGTAAGGGCAGGTGATGAGCACCAAGGTGACATGGAATGACATGTGGTTGGGTGGGGTCTGCATGGACATGCAAGTTCTGATGACCCTTCCCCACTCCTGAAGATCACAGAACAATCCTGGAAGTGTACCCCCATTATAGGTGCAGAGAGAAAGGCAATAAGACCAGTGCTTCAAGGCAGAAAACCCAGCTATTATACATGTGACAGTAAGAGCCATTTAAGGGCTTTCTGTCCAGAAGAGCTGGAAAGGCAGAGAAAGAGAGAAAGTGTGCAACAATAACATTGAGTCATAGAAACTGCTGTTTCCAGAGTACCACCCGTCGCACCACCATGTTGCAGCTCCGAGAATAGTGAAAGAAATCGTCTTGTGCTCAATGCTAGAAGATGATGACCGGGCGCTCCCTCCCCTCAGCAACAACTTATAGTACTATTCTATTGTTGCAAGATAATGGGGAGGCGATGGAGGTTGGACAAGAGTGGCAAACTGTCAGGGACAGTGGGAGAATAAAATAAGAAAAGAAATCCCTCCCTCTGCCCCAAAAGTGAAACCATGCAGTAAGTGAGTAAGACATGTGAGGTGAAGCCCCTCTCCCCTTGGAACTGTACGAAGTTCACAATTCTTTGAATCACAAACAAGGAACTGATGAACAATTTGATTGAACTGCAGGAAGAAGAAGGAAAAGATAACGTGCAGATTGAGGAGAAGATAGCTTTCGACTATGAGATTGGTAAAAATAAGTATCAGATAAATTACTGGGGGTGATATAAATGACTAAAACCCTTGAAGGCAGTACTCCAGTATAGCTGCAGTTCAATGACTGAAACTAGTAAAAGAATAAAAAAATAAAAAGTAAAGAACATAAGAAAGTCTTTCGATGGATGTTTTCTAAGTGTTTTCCCATGGGCAGTTCTGGGCACATTTTTTCCTTCTTGGGTTTGAAACTAAGTATTAGATAATCATTAATTAAAAATTTGCTTCAGAAGTAGCACATGTTTCTTGAAAGTTATTATACATTTTATATTTATTGTTTATTTTATTTGTTTATATAAGTTACATTAGTAACTTCTATACATTTGTTTAGATAAGTTACATTAGTAATCAGTGATGCATTTAACTGAATAAGTATATAACTAGCAGAAGGTATTCACAGAATATATATGTCTATATTTTTATTAATTTGTAGGATTTTGAAGATTGGGATGATGTTGGGCTCAATATACCAAAACCTCCAAGTTTGTTATACCTGTTCCGAGATTATGGCAATCACACAATTCCCTCTATAGAAACTTATGATGTTGGTTGTTATGTCAATTTAGAAAATGAACATTTAATTGATTTACAAACAAAATGGAAATGTAAAAAAGATAACTTAGTAAGTGTTACAAATGAAATTTCTTATACAAGCAACTTTTCGTTAAAGTATTTAAATATTTATTGAAAAGCAACTTTTATTTTTTGTACTAAACTTTCATTTAATTTTCTTTAGGAGAGTAAAATTTTTCAATTGGAAAATGAAATTATTGAAATTAGCAAACAGAAAGATGAATTGATTTTGCAGCTTAATGAATGGTGAGCAATTATATAATATTTTTAATTTCATTTATTGATTTGTATTTAAAGACTGAATTTGAAGAGTAAGATAGTGATAGGATTGTAGATTTATTGAAAATTTTGCAGGAAAGTTAAAACCAGTAACTAGAATATAACAGTTTAAGCTGGCAGGAGACATGTTTGTTTGACTAGCATTACAAGTAAAAAGAGTGGCACTGATGGCTGAAAAAGATTTAAAGGTTATTAAAGGATACATTTTAAAGGATTTAATAGTTATTAATTGCCTTCATTTGTTTGGAAACAGTATACATTTCTTTGTTGGTTTTTAATTCTTTTTGAGAATATTTAGAAATACATAGCCTTGTTTAGTCCGCACACTACTTCTGTTGCAAGAGAATTAGATCGTTGCTGATAAATGAAGAGGGAAAGTGTAATAAGGTAGAGCATGTTGTTCCTGACTAGTGCCAGATCACAATGGATAAGTGTATTTGATTTATTTGGAAAATAATCTGAATGGAATATTTTAAGTAGTATCTCTTTGCAAGAAAAGTTTGGGTTAAAATTTTTTTTTTTTATAATGGCTTAGTCAGGATGAAGGGTTGCATCCATGACCTTCATGAGGCCCTCCGAGACGAGTGACATTGATTAGGTTGATGTTCATCTTAAACAACTGCATGAAAACCATTGGTGGAATAGGAATACCAAAAGGATGACACTCTGAGAAGGAAGGATTGGAAAAGTGAACGCACACACAGTATGAGTGATGAGAGACAAATGTGTTAGGTGGGCTTAGGTAGAAGTGATACTCAACAAGCTAGCTCTGAGGAGCAGATGCCATTGTAGTAGCAGTGGAAGAGGCAGAATGAGGAAACAATGTTTGTGAACTATAGTTGAAATGTGTTGGTGAGTGACTGCATGTCAGTCAGTTGGGTGGCTTTTTGTTTTTGTTTTCGGATGCAGTCTAGGATGTTTCTATGTGTAGCAACAGCACCATTCCAAATGTGGAAGCAATATTCTAATGTGGGTCTAACTTGAGTTTTTTTAGAGAGTCAGCAACTGTTGGGAGCTGAAGTATTTTCTAGCTCTAAAGTGGAAGGCTAGTCTTTGGGATGTAGTTTTTGCTATATTGTGAATGTTATATTTTTCATAAGTTTTATGTTCTTCACAAGTTTTCCAGAACTTAAAATTTGGGAATTTATTATTGATTTTTATTTCTTTTACAACCATCCACTTTTTATGCTACTAATCATTCAACTCTAAAGTAGGAGTGGATCTTGTTAGCAGACAAACTAAGGGATGCAGATTTATGGGTTTTTGTTTTTTACCTGCTCAATTCTCAACACAATGGTTATAGTAAAGTTTGAACTCATGACTGCAGTCAGTAGTTCGATACCTTAATCATATAGATATTGTGCCTTTTATTTCCATTTTAATTGTTTTCATTATAACTAAATTATATTTATTTCTCTGAAGGAGGCAAAATGTTTCATCCCCTGAGAACACATCTATTCCAAACCAATCTAGACAGCTATCAAGTGAGAATTCACATCCAGATCCTGCCAATATTGAAAATGCAGTCAACACAGTTTTGGATGGTATGAGTGATCAGGGCTATTATGAACAGCAACATTTAAACACCAGTGAAGACGAGAGGTAAAAAATCATCTTCAAAGTTTACTAATTTGTCTTAACCATGATTTCATTATTTATTTTATTTCAAGAAGTAGTTTCAATTTCATATTAATTAATGTTCAATTATTTTAATTTTTTTCTTTATTGTTTTACATAGTGGAATATTTTTTGCAAATTTACATGTTTATTGTTGGAGTTTGTATTTTTGTAGCTGGATGTCTTTCTGACTGCTAACCACTAATTATTTAAAGGTTGGTGGACTGAGGCAAATTGAATAATGTGTCCTGACCAGGGGGTACAAGAGAATGTCTATACTAAAAAGGCTGCTATTCTACAATTCGTATTCCTAATGATTTTGAATCATTTGTCTGTCTTTTTATTTCCCATAGCTCATTTTATTTTTTAATTATGTAAATTATGCTGGCCAAAAATTATTTGTAACTCTTTTTCTATATATACAAATCTTTGTCAACTGATTGGCAGACTTGGTTAGACTATACTATGCTGTTGAGGTCTAATAGACTGAAACATGTCCATAGTTTTCCCTTGCCTGCAAACAAAGAACAGACATTCTCCTAGGCATGTAAATTAACTTTGACAGATTAATTCTTAATTTCTTGAAATTATCTTGAAAATTAAGAATTTTTCATGTACAGCATTCAGTTCATCACCCCTTAACTAACTTTTAATGCATACTATGCATTGACACTTCTATCTAAGAAATTGAAGGAAACAAATCAGCCATTGTTAACATTTAATTCTAGAATATGTGCTTGGCATATTGCTTACTCCCGTAGTTTAAATGAAGCAATGTTAAATGATTAATTTGGGAAATGTTTGATTATTTTATAAACTGGTTGAAATATTTTTTAAACATTTAATATTTAAAGATAAGTTATTATAGAAAGTTACTACAATGATGATGAACTACAACCTTAATTATATAAATCGGGTAAAGTATCCCTGAAGAACGGGAAAAGGACAGACCGCGTACAGGAATCGAACCACGTTTCTGTTTACATAGTTACATTCTTGCTTGTAAGATAAAAACTTTAATTTGGACGGTTGAAATTGGCAGGTTGTGTTGGTGTATTGGTGAACACGGTCATGCATTATACAACAGAAACGTGGTTCGATTCCTGTACGTGGTCTGTCCTTTTCCCGTCCTTCAGGGGTACTTTACCTGATATATATAACTATGGTTGTAGTCCATCAGCATTGTCGTAACTTTACATAATAACTTATCTTGAAAATTTCTCAATGCTTTAGCAATGTTTCATTATTTAGTATTTAATTTCTAGGAGTATACCACCATCATTTGAAAAGGCTTTGCTCGAAACAACATTGAATTTAATAAAAGACCATCGAATAGTATCTGAGGTCAGTAAAAATTATGTTTATGAAGATAACAATTAAATTGTTATTAAATATTCTTTTTTCTTTTTAAAAGTTACTTAATTTTTACCACTAAAACATTTTTTGTAAGTGCTGATGCTAAAAGTTTTTTTTTTCTGTGATTTACCAAGTTTTTTATTTTACCTTCTCTTACTATAAAAATACTTTTTTGTGTACAAATGATACTCTATTTACAAATGTTTCAGATAATATTCTATTTACAAATGTAAAAGACATGAGAATTTGTTTAATACTGAAATAAAATTGAAAGTGTTTAACTTTGAATTAATTTATAACTGAAGACATCAGCATAGCTAGGTCAGTGAAGCATTAACTGCAGATCCCCAAAATATGAATGATTTCATCTTGTATTCTATCTAAGACTGCATTTTGTTTATCTAATTGATATATCAATGCTGTTTAGAATGTGTAAATTATTACTGAAGTTTACTCTTTTTGATATTGGTGAATTGGTGGTGAATTGGCAGAGTCGTTAGAGAGTCCGTTCCGGCTCGCTGCACTCTGAGTTCAGATCCCGCCGAGGTCAGCTTTGCCATTCATCCATTCGGAGAAGATAACAAAGTACCAGTCTATGGCAGTGGACTGGTGGAATCATTAGAGTGTTGGATGGATGCTTTGTAGTATTTGTTTCAGTTCTTTGTGTTCTGAGTTTGAATCTTGTTGTGGCCTACTTGGGTGGTAGACTTAATCTGTCGTCCGGTTTAACACCACCACCTTGCCCTTGAGTGCCTTTAACGGAGTTCACTCTGTTGCAAGCATTCAGGCCAGGTCTCCGGTCTGAGGATAACTTCTTCCCTCCCTCCCACCAGTCTTGGAGGCCTTGAAAAAGGGTGATGGGTACTGTCTTTCCATCCTGACTAACTGATAAAAAAAAAAAAAAATTGGGTAAATCTTCTGATTTCGAAAATCTTCCAAGGACATATGTCCTTATATTTTGTACAATTTTCAGTGGATGTACTTTTTTCTTTCTAAATATTTGGTTTATTGTGCTCTCTTTGTTTCTCTAGTGAAATGTGAGGAAAGTTTCTTCATCTATTTCATGAAGACCCAGCAACAGTTTTGCTGCTTCACCTTGCTTTAGATTGAAAAAAAAATGACTCCAAATCTTTATTGGTATTCAGTATTCCATCTGATATTTTCAACTACAAGTTACTTCCTGCCAATTTATCAACATCATCATCATCGTTTTACGTCCGTTTTCCATGCTAGCATGGGTTGGACGGGTGATTTCGGCCCGCATCGAGTTCTCATTGGAGTCACCACTCTCCCAGACGGGTCGGCGGCC
>JAOPJM010001604.1:30075381-30086870 GCA_027124095.1 Muusoctopus leioderma
GGATGTTTAATATATATATATATATATATATATATATATGTATATATATATATATATATATATATACACATATATATATATACATATATATATATGGTTGCCGATCATAAGACCGAACGCAATAACACTGAATTTCAAACGAACAAAACATCAGAACACAGAAAGTTCTGAACACCTAAAATTTAGAACGCCAACATTTTTTGAAGACCGAAAATTTGATGAAATAGTGAAATCATATATTCGAATTTTTGGTTTTCTAAACATTTGGTGTTCTCATTTTTCGGTCTTTTAAAATTCGGTGTTATCACGTTCGGTCTTGTCAGTTTCAGTCTTATGACCCAGACCCATATATATATATATATATATATATTTCCGTAGTTAAATACGGAAGAGAGTACTATGTCGCACGCACACACACACACACACACACACACACACACAAACACACACACACACACACACACACACACACCAACTGCATTCAACAGCCTCCTTATGCAACCACACTGTTGGTACTGTGGTTGATGCTGATGATGATACAAATGATGATCATGATCATGGTGATGGTGAAGGTTGTGGTGGTGATGGTATCAATAATATTGATGGTGGTGATGGTGATGATAGGGTTGGTGGTGGTGGTGGTCCCAGATTCAAATCTCAAAAATGCCTACCACAAAACAAGCATTTGAAAACGACCCCCTTATTTTAATAAATAATATAGAATTTAACAACAGAAAGAATGATTTCCTACACAAGGTAAATGCAGATTTATAAGTAATAAAATCTGTCTGTAAATTATTCATATTTGAAGACAAAATAAGGAAACTATACAAGATAAGCAAAGACACTTACAATATCCTTTTACACAATAGCAAATCAAACTCCTACAAAGTAACCAGCAGCAACACATACAATATAACCAATGAAGAAGCACAACAGATATACATAAAAAAATGATATCCAAGACAAACTTAAATGACCCACAAAAAAATAAAAAATTGGTTTTCATCACACTGAAGAACCACAAAAAGGACTTAGTGTTAAAAAGGGCATCCAGCCATAGAAAATGTAGATATAGACTCAAATGTAGACTCATAAATCCTGCCAAAAGGGATTTTGGTATAGTTAGTAAAAAGATCTTTGAGTAAATACTGACACAATGCTGTCTGCAAATATGAATTTGGAGAACTACACAATGTCAGTCATTTTGTTATTCAAAGGCATCAAAAACAAAAACAAATGCAAATTTATCCAATTCAATGTTGTTGATTATTATCATTACATCAACCAGAATCTTCTAAAAGCATTCAATTTTACCAGAAGATACACTATTATCACATAAAGCAGCCTGCAGATCATTATGCATGCCAAAGGAGCCTTCATTTTTGTTAACAAGGATGCATGCTAGGTTATGAAGGACAGAACAGGCAAGTTTGATGTCACCATGTGTAGCACTGAAGTATGCAAGTTGGTAGTCTTGTTCCTGCTCTACAAAATGGGGATCTCTTTTAATGGTATTAGCATGAGTTTGTACAGGAATGAAGGGCTCATTATTTTGAACAGCACAAGTGAGCACATAGAAAACGATCTCTGGAAATGAATAATTCCAACATTCAACAAATTCGATCTTAGGATGGCAGTCAAAGTGAACCTTACAACAGTAAATTTCCTAGATGTCATACTTAACTCTTTTGTTACTAACCCACCTGAAACCGCACCTAGTTCTATGATTTAAAAAAAAACATTTGTTTTAAAAATGTTCATATTTAAATTTAAACCTCTCATTATAATTTCATGTAAGAACATTTTGTTAAGTTATGTTCCAAACACCAACTTAATAACGAGAAAGTTAGTTTACTAAATTCCTCCAAATTCTTGATTATTTTCAAAATTAATTGAAAATGATAGGCAGTGTATTTCATTAGAAATATGGTAACGAAAGGGTTGTTATTTTGATCTAATTCAAGACAATTAATTTGATAATTTTATAGCTAGATTTTCATCACATACAACAGATAGCTTCAATAGTACACACAGACTAAAGTTACAATTGGGCCACACCTAATACAGGAAAAAGCCTCTTGTATTAAGTTACAACACTTGATACCATTTTTTGTGTAATTTTCTACTTATTTACAACTTGGTTTCCTCTAACCACATTCCATCTATTCTCATTAACTACTTATATTCCATGTATTGTAATCTCCATGGAATATCTGATAGAACTTGTGATACTGTCTAGTTATGACCTTTTAAAAAAGTATCTAGCAAACATTTTATTAAATATATTTACATTACTTAGATAGGCGCACGTAAGGCTGTGAATAGGTGCAGGAATGGCTGTGTGGTTAAGAATTTTGCCTAGCAATCATGTGATTTCAGGTTCAGTCCCACTGCATGGCACCTTGGGCCAACCAATGCCTTGTGAGTGAATTTAGTAGACAGAAACTGTGCAGAAGCCTGTTGTATATGTATATGTGTGTATATATATATATATATATATATATATATATACACACATACAAACACACATAAATGTGTGTCCGTCTCCATATCTGTGTTGTTTGTTCGTGCCCTGTAACTTAGTGTTTCAGCAATAGAGACCGACAGAATAAGTACCAAACTTAAAAATAAGTACTGCGGAAGATCTGATCGATTAAAACCCTTCAAGGCAGTGCCACAGTTAAATGACAGAAACAAGTAAAAGAGTATGGGCACACACACACACCATCATTTTAACACTCATTTTCTATATTGGCATAGGTTGGATGGTCTACTGTACAGTATATAGTCATCAAACATGTCAATTCTTTGTTATGTCATCTTATTTTGAGATCTGACTACACCACATCTTCCTCTGCAATGAGTCAAAAAGCTCCAACGTAACCCACTGCATGTCAAGGGAAACTGTTAAACCTAGCAGAGCCTATCCCTCTCCAGGTCGCAATACTCATTTTTGCTAGCTGAGGACTGGAGCAACATGGAGTAAAGTGCCTTCCTTACCTAATGACACAATGCACCTCCCTGACTGGGAATTGAACTTACAATCGTAGGTCCAGTCTTTCTATCACTAGGCCATGTACCCTCCACTAACAGCACCTGGTACTTTTATACAGAGCATTCATCATCCATATGATCATGCATTAGTAGCTATTGTCTCAGATCAACTGTGATCTCTGCCTTTCATGCACAAATAATAATTACCTCATTTCACTATAAATCTTCCACATTCAATGCCCACATATATAGCATTACATGCTTCATGCTATCTCTCTTTTACATGGACAGAGAAACCTTTTGTTTTCCAATAGAGAAATCAGCTCCCTCAACTTTTACTACCCCTTTTTTACTTGAACTAGTCACCTTCAGCATTGATTACATCACCTAAGTAATAGCAACTACCAACTATCTCTAGCAAGTTATCTGAACAGTTATCCTGTACATCTAAAGTCTTGTTGTGTGTACCCATTATTTGTACTAAGTACACATCATTGAGTTCCTACTCCCTTTCCTATACATTGAGGGCCAATTTCCAGACGGCACTGGTTTCATGCTCTCTGTTACTAACTAGTACTTTGGTCTCTGCTAGGTTGGCCATTAGATCTTCAGACTCTGGGTCATCCAGTTTTAAATAAAACACTGCTTAAAAAAAACTCCATCCAACCCATGCGAGCATGGAAACACGGACGTAGAAACAATGGTGATGATATATATATATATATAGTATATAGGCAATTCTGCTTTAAGAATGTTATATATAAAGTCAGAATTTATAAATAAATACTTTTTGGATAATTATAAAACTAAAAGAAGATTAATTTTACTGATTTTCATCTCATTCTACTTTTTATAAAATAATCAATAATCAGTTTTGGGGGTATTTGTTACATAACCAAACATGTTCAAACCTATTCTAAGCTTTGTTAAAAAAAGTATCATTTAACTAATTTAATCCAGCTGTAACATTTTTTTTACCAACAAATTGCATTAAGTTCATTTAATCTTCCACAACAGAGGTGAATTTCACACACATTCCACTTTGTATCTATAAACCTTATCACATCATAAAAATATTTCCCCCCAAGTAAACATTCTAGTGATCCCAAGTTAAAAACCAAAAAACAGCATTAAATTTTAAGTTTTTGTCTATAAGAGAAAATGAGGTATAAAATGCACACAACCATAGTATAATCATCTTTCCAAAATAATGAAATTATTAACAACACTTAGTTTAGTATGAAATAAATATGTTGAATAAAATGCCGAATTCCTCTACCCCTTATATATATATATATATTAAAAAAAAAATCTGGTGACATCTTATAACAATCGCCATTCTTTTGTTTGTTAATTTTTTCCACTTTTAGATGAACATAGGCTGTGAGGTTAGCTGCAAGCACAAACCCTTCTACAGCCTGTCAATATGCACAGAAAAGGGTAGATAACTCTTGAGTAGTCTCAAACGCCTACTCATATACAAAGTATAAAACAGTTTTTCAAAATAAATTTTGGGGAAAGTATTTTATGCTAATGCCACACTGTCAACATTCCCTCACAGATAACAAGCTCCTATCTATTATCTTTAGCATACAACAATTACTAGTGTCTAAGAAGGAGGAGATCACCTAGACCTAGACAATGCTAAACATATGTTCATTGGACTTTTGTAAGTTTCTGATAATTATAACCTAAATTATTATTCAAATGTACGATTGCTTATCAATTACCAGAGTACCAATACAGCAAGTGTTATGAATAAATAAATATATTGAGTCTCACTGTGAAATCTATCAAGTAACGAGGAAACCAGTGTGTTCAATCCTCATCCCAAGCTAGCGAAAAAGCCCTCATGGGGTTTAATTTCACAGCAAGACTAAATAAACAGACATGACTCCACATCATGCTTTTTTTATATTTTCTTACTTTAACCCTTTCATTGCCATATTTCTAATGAAATACACTGTCTATGATTTTCAAATAATTTTGAAAAATCAAGAATTTGGAGGGATTTAGTAAAATAACTAACTTTCTCGTTATTAAGTTGGTGTTTGGAACATAACAAAAATCTCCAACATAAAATTATAAAGGAAGGTTTAATTGTAAATATGAACAATGTAAAACAAATGGTTTTTTTTAAATCATAGAACCTGGGGCAGTTTCACACGCGTTGTTATCAAAAGGGTTAAAACAGTTTTTGAACTGAAATGCTCACATTGTACAACTGGGAACATTTTGTCTTACTGTATTACAATGAAAATTGGTAAGCTGCTGCTGCTGCATATATTTATAATCAAAAGACCTTGTAGTGTGTAGTAAGAACTATGTAAAACATTACTGGTGTTCCACTTCCATCAAGGGAGGCAATGTATCAGATGTCATTTACAAAACCCTCTAGTATTATCTCAGACCCTAACTACTCTAAACAACAAACTATTCACCATGTGGTCTGGGTGGTAGGTATTTCAGGTGTATTTGAAGGCACTCAACAAAGCTAAGAAACAGTTCCCTGCCTGCAGGGTAGTCACACATCTGAATATTACTCACCATCATTAATAGGTGTAAATATTTGTGCATACATGTATCAAAACAATCATGATGATATAATTAATTCCAAATAGTTTTATGTATTATTGTAATTAAACTTGATATTCTATGGGGGTTAATCCTTCTTGCCCCACTCTCTCCCTAGATTGCAACTGTAATTCAAAGGTCCAGCCTTGTCACATTATGTCAAGCTGTTTTGTCTTGAGAATTGTGTTAATGGTACACGTGTCTGTGGAATACTCCGCTGCTTACACATTAATTTCATGAGTAGGAATTCAATTAGTCAAACAACTGAATAATCATTGCCGAGGCTGACGGAGAATCCACCACCACAGGGACAATACACTGAATCAAATATAAGGGAAACAATACAATTTTTTAATTACATTCTTTATAACCTTCAGTAATATTTTTGACAGTAACCTTTAAAAGTGTTTTCAAAATAAGCTACTCTCATGGGCCAGCTGGAGGAACACTCTAATTCTCCAAATAACAGTTTTCTCCTCACACACATAGTAGTATATTTTTTAACTGCTCTAAACCCAAATTATTTTTAAATTGATAACCTGTATTAATGTGTAGCTGATAAAATATGTGTTTTGGAAGTGAAATTATTAAACCAAAAAGAAAAATTTGTACTATATCATTTCATTAGATATTTTTTGAGAATCCTGACATTTACTAATCTAATTTATCCAATGCCATAATAAAGTCAACTAGAAGCCAACAGTTTTCATATATTAAACAAACTATGAAACTTCTTTTTACATAAAATCTGTTGTCCTTGTTGGCAACAATGGGTTTATCTTTCTATGCACAAGTATATTGTATGAATCATGCATAACAGTGTGATGCTGTATGGTAGTGAAATGTGGTCATTGAATGTGTAACGATAACTAACCTTCACAAAAGGCTGAGCATTATCGAACTGAAGGAGCAGCTGATGAATGCAGGAGAGATGACGTGTATATGTGCAAATGGTAGACATGTATATATGCAAATGGTATAGACATGTCATCATCATCATCGTTTTTACGTCCATGTTTCCAGGCTAGCATGGGCTGGACAGGTATAGACATGTATATGCAAATGGTATAGACATGTATATATGCAAATGGTGTAGACATGTATATATGCTAGCATAAGTTGGACGGGTATAGACATGTATATGCAAATGGTATCGACATGTATATATGCAAATGATATAGACATGTATATATGCAAATGGTATAGACATGTATATATGCAAATGGTATAGACATGTATATATGCAAATGGTATAGACATGTCATCATCATCGTTTTTACGTCCGTGTTTCCAGGCTAGCATGGGTTGGACGAGTATAGGCATGTATATGCAAATGGTATAGACATGTATATATGCAAATGGTATAGACATGTATATGCAAATGGTATAGACATGTATATGCAAATGGTATAGACACGTATATGTAAATGGTATTGACACGTATATGCAAATTGTATACACATGTATATGCAAATGGTATAGACATGTATATGCAAATGGTATAGACATGTATATATGCAAATAGCACAGACATGTATATATGCAAATGGCACAGACATGTATATATGCAAATGGCACAGACATGTATATATGCAAATGGAACAGACATGTATATATGCAAATGGCACAGACATGTATATATGAAATGGCAGACTGTATATATGCAAATGGCACAGACATGTATATATGCAAATAGCACAGACATGTGATGAAAATTGATGATGAATGCCCGGGGAAACAAATGGCAAATGCTGTCAGTGGAAGAGAAAATCACAAAAAAAAAAAGTAATGAGATCAGATGAGATAAAAGACAGGTGATATCCTGAGGCAGATCTTGCATAGAGAAACAGACGTCATGATGACCTTTTAACTAGTTATAGCATTCATGAAGATTTTTGCCAATAAAAAAACAAAAACAAAACCCCCCTTACTTTAACTATACATTGTTTACTTTCAAACAATGCTTTTGAATGAAGTTCTTTTACTACTACTACTAAAAAGTCATCTGTATCATTTCTCCAAAACCAGTCCCGAAAATGGGTTTAATGGTTATAAAATATACTACTATGATGTATGAGGGAAAAAACTCCTGTTAATTTTTGTTTTACAGTTGCAAGTAAAAATATTTTTGTGTTTAATTTATAAATAAATTAAATCCAAACAATTGTTAATATCCTGCAGAAAATATTAAATTGGCAGCGAAGAAAGGAAACCTCAGCCTTGCAGAACCAAACTAATTAACGAGTGAAGATTCTTGCTCATAACAGGAAGTTTGGTATTAAGAAAAGCAAGGACATTTTTTAATGCACTTATCATTCTACCATTAAATTTAGCATATCGGTTTTGGTTTAACCTCATTATGTAAATTGGATTCCAATTTAAGGCATACCTGCTTCTGTTTTGTGTACACTGTCCTCAGTTATGAAGACAATACTGATAGATGACAGAATTTGGCATATGTATCAATAAAGTGATACATATGATAGCTTTCTCATTGGTTAACTTATGTTTTACTGCTGCAAGTGTTTTTATAGTCAGACGACATAACTGAAGTTTTTCATCCAACTAAACTGTAGTAAGTAGACAATACTTTGGTTATTGTTTGATGCACATATATGGATCAGGAAGCCAACATTTTAACCAAGTTAACCAGAGAGTAATGTTTGTAAAATTATACATTTTAACACTGAATGTGTAAAACTAAGTGACATAATTTTAAAAATAAACGAGAAAACTAGCGTCGCATGAGATGCTTTGGAGTATTTGTTCCGGCTCTTTGCATTCTGAGTTCAAATCCCGCTGTGACCTACTTGGGTGGTAGACTTTATCTGTCGCCAAGTTTAACACCACCATATGGCTCTTGGGTGCCGTTAGCCGAGTCCACTCTGTTGCAATTATTCAAGCCAGGTCTCCAGTCTGAGGATACCTCCATCCCACCAGTCTCAGAGGCCCTGAAAAAAAGGGTTATGGGCACTGCCTCCATAGTGAACAGTAGAAAAAAAAAAAAAAAAAAAAAAAAATCTATCTTGAGTGGTGCAAAAAAAAAAACTTCTGATTAGCTAAATTGAATATTTTCAAATATAAATTCAGAGTTAATTTTTTCAAAATACACAATCCTTGATTGTAATGATCAACAATTACATCTTTTGATTAATGAAAATTTTCATTAAAGAGTAACAAAACTTGACAATTTTCCACAATGAAATAAATCTAAAATCTGTAAAAACTAAAGTATAATCAGCTTAGTGCTCTGATATATATGACAATACGTGGGTTGTCTCCTTTAAGACGTAGAACAAAAAGTTTGCGTAAGCAGAATATATGAGCACAGTAACATGGAAATAATAAACTCTACAAAATATATAATTTTATTTTGTTTCCTTCTAATACTATAGGTATGATGAGAATAAACCAAATTAGAAAAATTGAAGATATTAACTTGGAAATACAAATATGTTGATTGAAATATTTTGAGGCATATTTGTAAAAAGAATTGTCACGCCTGTATGTTAACAGCAAAACAAAATTACGAGAAAAAACCTCTTAAACTTGACCTAAATAGTTCACTTTAACAACCTGTAAAAAATGTTCCAAGTCCTGTAATGATTGAAAAGAAAATGCTTAAAAACTGATTGTAGCTTATTTATTGTAAAATTTACAGGTAAGAAACACAGGTGCTTGAGGTGTTTTCCCTCAAAAATATTTCAGTTTCTCCATATATATATATATATATATAGTTCACTGATTCATATCAATTTGATGATGTGGTACCGTGTGGAACTGTGTCCAACAGGATTAAGAGTTAATTAAATTAGGTAAAAGTAAAGTAATATTTTATAAATTGAATAAAATTATTTTTACATATTCTGTTATGAATATGCAACAATGTGTCTTTGTTTGATGCACTTGAAACATATTCGTGTATATATATATATATATGTAAATCTTCGATAATATACATATAAACATGTCATATTCACCTATCTCTCTGTAGATTGAAAAAAATGGAAAAAAAAATAAATATATATTCATTTATTTGAGTGTTTGATTTTGAATAAATTCTTTCTATATATATCATCATCGTTTTTACGTCCGTGTTTCCATGCTAGCATGGGTTGGACGGAGATTTCTTGAGGCAGCATTTTACGTTTGGATGCCCTTCCTGTCACCAACCATACTGATTAATATATATATGTGTGTGTCTGCCTGTGTGTGTGTGTGTGTGTGTGAGTGTGTATGCTTGTCATTGCCTGACACCATTTATCACTGAATCAGCAGTGGTGTTTGTTTACGTCTCCATAAAACAAAATGTCCAGCTGTTTGGTAGTTCAGTGGTATAATTCCCATACTTAAATCTGCATGGTTTGTGACAGGAAGGGTATCCAACCATAAAATACTGCCTCAAAAAATCTCCATCCAACTCATGCTAGCATGGAAACACAGATGTAAAAACGATGATGATGATGATGCTACACATACATATATAACAGGCTTCTGCATAGTTTCTGTCTACCAAATTCCACTCACTAGGTATTAGCCAAGCTGAGGCTATAGTAGAAGACACTTGCCTAAGGTGCCATGCAGTGGGGTTGAACCTGGAAATATGTGGTTGCAAAGTAAACTGTTTAAGCACACAGCCATGTCTGTACCTATTTCTGAAGTTTATTTGTATAGTAGTTAAGTCCTTTCATTATTAACTTCTAGATTTACAACTCATTAACTTATAAAGGACACTGCTGTATTTTTCCAGGTGAATAGAAATGAAGATAAGAGACAATAAAATTATAGGTTCAGTGTAATCTGGGCAAGGATCAAATAGTCTTAGAGTTTTAGTTCTGAAATTTGACCAATGTTAATCTGAATCCAAACTAAATAGAATTAAAAACAAAATACAAAACAAAAATAAAAAACAAAGTAGTCATAGCTCTTTTACTTACTAAAGAGTTTGTTGACTACATTTTATAAAAGAAATTTTAAAGTCGAATGGGCCTTATTACTACTGCTTTACAGTATTATTTATTTTATTACTTTATTGTTAGTATCCACTTAATTTTTTATGACACAGTGTCGACATTAACATTTTTCTTTGATTATTATTATTTTTTAAATTATTTTGGCACATTTTTTGTTACTATCAAAGAGAAAAGGAATTTATAATACTTCACAGATCATTTTCCAAATGGACAATGATTTGTTGTTACTAAATTTATTTTCATAATTTTTATTATTTTAAATTTTATGATAAATGGAAGTTGAGTCTATACTAGTTTAGAGATACTTAACCACTACTTTTAGTTTAAATTCTGAGCTTAAATTTTGCAGGCGAAAGGTTTGCTGATAGAAGCTACATCATTGGAAAATCAGGTTTTTATATTTATTGTGGGATACTTTAAATTTCCTTTAATACAACGTTTTTGTTCCTCTACCTTTTTTGATGAGCCCGGTGGTGGGTATTTGCTTTAATCTCTTCACCATTTATTTTTCTCCATTTTATGTCAGCTCATATTTTTTGCATATCTTCTCAATATTTGTTTTGGCTATAATTTATTTTCATAAAAAATAAAAAAAAATTCTTTTTATTCAATTATAACACATAGCTGCAAAATTATGTTATTAAAACAAGTAATTTAGATTATACGTTTTTTTTCTTTCACTGGTCATATTAAATTAATAAAAATAGAAACATGCAATTTTGAAACTTCCCAGTTCCTTTAGATCTTTATCTAATTTATTTTTGTTCATATAGGAATATATTTAAATCACCAAATTGTTACAGGTGAATACAGAATAAGTAAATATTGATGAATTAAAAATATGTCAATATATATAGAATCACTTTTTTATCGCTTTTTTACGTCCGTTTTTCCATGCTAGCATGGGTTGGACGGAGAGAGTTATTTGAGGCAGAATTTTTACGG
>JAOPJM010001604.1:30096015-30106192 GCA_027124095.1 Muusoctopus leioderma
CAAGGTGCCACGCAGTGGGACTGAACCCGAAACCATGTGGTTGCGAAGCGAACTCCTTAACCACACAGCCATCTGCGATATATATATATATATATATATGTACACACACACACACACACACACACACACACACACACATTTTTTGTCCATCTTTTTTTGTTGTTTCTTGCATAAGTGTTTATTCTTACTCTCTTACATTTCAATCATCAAAGACTTCAAGTTGTATATCTTCTTTATGTTTTTTAGCATCACAAACATATTCTGAGTGTCTTTTTCTCCTGTTTCCTTTCTTCAGTTTTCAGATAACTATTGAAAGTTGTCATTTTTCTGTTTTCATTTGTTCAGACTCAATTTTATAGAGAAAAGAGAGAAAGTGACTCTTTCTGTGTATGTGTATGCCATAAGCATGCCATTGAATCAATGATGAACGATTTCTGTTTTATAGACATCCTAGTTTATTGATTCCTCTAAAAAGTACTAAATAAATTAACCTATATGAGAAGAATTCTGTACAAAGCTATATTTTTCATTGTTGATTAATGCCTAAAAGGGTTATAATGTTATCATATTAAGGGAGGATCATTTTCACTACATATTCTCCTGGGGGTGTGGTAATCAAAAACTAGCTTTATAACTCTTGACTTTGATCTCTTTCATCATGAGTCAGCTTTTCGCTTTGTGTATATAACTTGTGATGGAAATTGGTTTGGACTGATACTTAATTGGCTAACATCAATCTGAAATTATCACTTCTGTTCAGTCTCTTATTTCTTTTCTTTATTTACTGCTCATAAGCTGAATATTTATATAAAAGCAAATAACGATATATTGTAATTTCTTTTGATTAAGAACAATTTTGTATTGGCATGAGTAATAGTCGATTGTACCATTGCATTATATTATATGGTACTTATTTTATTGGCCCTAGGTAAATGAAAGATAAAGTCAATGTTAGTGAGATTTGCATTCTGAACAGTGAGACACACAAAACTTTACATATGATAAAGCATTGTTTGCTACTTCATAACCTGACTCCTTTCATTCTTCTCAATGTCTTAAAAGAATTTTTGTTATTACATTATTTAGGATGATGATCACAACCAGTTGTTTAAGTTTCTTCAAGATGTTGTTATAACTTTGGCAATTTGTCAAGCACCATTAGATAGTATACAGGCTGCATTCCAAGAACTTAGGTTTGTATTCCATAATTAATATATTTATTGTTTTATATTCGTAATTTTGAAAACATTTTTATGTTTAGGAAATCTTTGTTTCAATTTGATAAATTTTATTTTGAAATGAGCAAGAAAAAACAATGGTAGACAATGGAAAAAAAATTAAAATAAAATAAAATAAAATGAGAAAAATAGTAATGATGGTAATGATGCTGATTATAATTGGATGTTGGTCATGCTTCTTATAATGATACTAAATAATTATTTCCTGCTGTTTTTATTCATTTTATTCTTGTTATGATGAGAAATATAGATATTGCTGATATTTCTTATCCAATGATTTATGTTGTAGTAAGTAAACAAGATGTAAAATAAAGAATGTTTGACACAGATCTAACACTCTCCACAATAAACTTAAATGTACAGCATGATACAGAGGAAAGATTTGAAGAGACATGTATGAAAGGGAAGATCTACATGAAATAATATTATTTTTGGTAAGGCATAAGGCCTTTTCTGTAAAGGAGTGATATTAGTTGATTGAATCAACTTTAGTATGTAAATTACATGTACTTATTTTAATCCCTCCAAAGGGATGAAAGTTGATTATGGTTGAATTTTTTTTTTATGTCATGCACTTGTAAGCAATAGTGTCATTGGTTATAGGTTTCTAATGGGCCAATCATTGGTTCATTGCATTTCTGATGGTGAGAGTTTCAAGAGATGTTTGTGCACTCACCCTTCAGCTTTTATCTTGTCGGCTGCGATGGCTCTTGTTTGGAAGTTTGTTCTAAATTCTGATAGTCAAGTGCAGAAAGCTTCTGTCCAGAGTGTGAGTTTTGGCATCAGCTGTTGAGAGACTGTGCAGACAGGAATGCACTGGCTCCTGTAAAAAGATGTCTGTCATACTGTGGTTGTAGCACTTGTCTGAGTTTTGATGGGCTGTAGCTTATGTGCATTTAGTAGGGAACTGTTGCTGCAGCAACCTGTCTCTTGTGTTTTAAGCTGTTGATAGTGGGTATTTTTCACCACAGTAACTCTTATCAACTGCAATAATCCTAAGAGCTTTCTTTTGGACTCCATTGAATTGGTTGAGTATACTTTGTGAGGCAATAACAAGCATAGATAGGTGTACACCAGAATGCTTTAGATTTAGGCTTTGTAAATGGTAGCTCTTCATTCCTTGTTCAGCTTGCCTGCAATGTTTAGTTGCACTCCCAAGCTTCTGTGCAGCTTTATTACATAGAGTGGAAATATGTTCTGCTCACACCAGCAGGCTGTATATGGTTATACTCAGAATCTGAAGGAACCATTGCTTTACATTTTGATTGCTCAAGTGTTACTTTCCAATTGTTTGTCTAGGCTTTCATCCTGTAAGATCTCTGTTTAAGCTAGCTGCTGCTGCTGCATTTTTTTCTCTCTTGTCTATCTTACTGGTGCAAACAGCATGGAGTCAGTAAGGAAGTGCACTAAATATCAGTGTTCTGGCTAACTCTCTCACCCTTCACATATATGAAATATAACAAGAAATCTATGAAGTAAGAATGGATCATGAGAACCAAGTTAACAAATATTAAGACGTCACAAGGACAGCAGAGATGGCCAAGACAATAGAAGTCTAGTCTAGCTGCATCACCATATCTCAGTGTTTTCAGTTTACATTTTGCTGAAGTCAGCTTTACTTTTCATCGTATTAGAGGTTGGTAAAAGAAGCACTTGTAATAAACAGTTCAAAAGTGTAATTAATACTTATAATATATTAGGATTGATTCAACTAACTATACTCCTGCAACAGAAGTATTGATTTCTTACAGTGACACACGGCTACAAATTTGTAGGGGAGTTGTATAGAGGATTGAATTATTCCACAACATAATTGGTACTTATTTGGATTTTAGCTTTGATTGTAAAAGGTTGAAACTAAATACTAAAAAGCTTTTTAGCCTGTTTCTGCTTCTGCATTACCTTCATAAAATTGGTATTAAAAATCTGTAAGGCTGGTGGATATGACCAAGACACTGGTGCACTGTTTTTTACCTGTTCGAAAAACAGAGCTCTGTCACTTGTTCAATGTTTCATTGTACCGAGTTCAAATCCTGTTGAGGCTGACATAACCTTTTGTCCCATCAGTGGTAAAAAAAATAAGTAACTGTACTACATTGAGGTTGATTCAATTGTGTATACTGGTTCCATACAATATTAGGCTTTGTGTCTAGTTAAAAAGAATCATTATTAAAAAAAAACAACACAAAAAAAAACGTCATCAGAGAAGTTGAGCTAGCCGTGTCACTAGAATTCTGAATAGATTTCTTTGCAGTATCTTATTTGGTACCTCGCTGTTCTGAGCTCAATTTCAAACCATGCCTTGCATTGATAAAATAAATATCTGTAATAAATTGAAATAAATTCAATTCTTATACATTTTTATAAAATACATTATATACAACAATTGGCATTGTGCCTAGTTGAAAGAAATTGTTATGACGAAGTCCTAGATGAAATTTTTTTAAATTTCTTAGTCAGGAGGGAAGGAGGGACTGGTAGGAAGGAGGAAAGAAGGTATCCTCAGACTGGAGATCTAGCCCGAATGCTTGTTACAGAGTTGAATCTGTTAAAGGCACCCAAGGGCCAGGTGTTGGTGTTTAATCAGGTGACAGATTAAGTCTACCACCCAAGTAGGCCATGGTGGGATTTGAACTCAGAATGCAAAGAGCCAGAACAAATACCAATGCTCTAATGATTCCACCAGTCCACTGCTCTAGACTGGTACACCCCAAAATGGTGAAAGGCAAAGTTGACCCCAGTGGGATTTGAATTCAGAGTGCAGTAAACCAGAACGAATACTGCGAGGCATTCTGTTTGACACGCTAACAACTCTGCAATTTCACCACTTGAATTGATGTTGGTAGTATGATAATATTGTCTAGTGTAATAGTTAGCAAGTGAACTGTGATTGTAGTTTCTTTGTAGGCTTAACTGAGCAACCGAAGGGAAAATCTATGACATAAAGTATAAAGGTTTTTATAAAAACTTTAGAAAACACACTGGAGCTGGGAGCTGTGATATTTCTTTAGTGAGTTAAGGTGTATTGAGACATTTAGAATAAGAGTCCTGACCAAAGTTAAAATAAAATGCTTGCTGTTGATTTGAACTCATGGCCAATGCACTTGTTTTCCAGTATTTTAGCTACTTCATTTTGCTTCTGCCAGTGAGGAAAAGTGTGCCCATGAGGATTCAGTATGGCAAACTGAAAGTGACTGAAATTGATAGACTAAGCAAAGACTGTAGTTAACATATTTAATGCTTGCGGTGTCAAAACACTAACTGGAAAAAATTAGCATTTAAGAAAAACAATACTAATCATTGACTAATATTATTTTGAGTCTTTCGGCAAGTATGGGAGACAACTCCGGATATGTTTCAGTCTTATTAGACCTTCTCAGCTAAGCTTAGACTTCACTGTACGTGCTGAAGTAGTGAATCACTAAGCAGATGTTTAATAATGCACACTTAATAGAAATGTTTAAAGATCGTATGGGAAAAAATAAAAAAAAAATAAAAATAATAGCTAAGTTAATGTTAACATATTTAATGCAAGAAGCATCCAAAGCAAATCAGAAAAAAAAACTTGTGCAATGAGGAAAAGTTCTACACAATCAGAATAGATTGAAAGCAATTTTCATACAAATACATGGATTCACATATATTGCATTGCTAATGAAATAATTTAATGAGAATTGTCTGGCTAAAAACAAATCACTATACTTTTTGTTTGATGGTGACTCAGAAAGTTGTTTAATTGAGTCTCACATTGTGTAGTTTAATGGACAAAGAAGGGAGAGCTAAATGTAGATGAATGGCATGTGAAATCTCTCCACGCTAAAAATAGGGTTTGAGTTAATAATATATTTATTAAATAACTCAAGGTTAGGAGTTTACTTATCCTCAACATTCTTATTTTCCATATTCTCTAAATTAGGGAAATGGATGTTAGAATTGGTAGCACTTTGGACAAAATACCTTGTGGTATTTAGTTACTACAAGGTAGCGTATGTTCTAAGTTCAAATCCTGCTGAAGTCGACATTGCCTTTCATCCTTCTGGAATTGATAAAATAAGTACCAGTCAGATACTGAGGTTGATTTAATCAACTGTAACCCATCACTACATTTTGTGGCCTTAGCTCCTCTCAACCCCCCAGAAGGGTAGTGGATGGCAGAATTGTTAGAGTGGAAAATAAAATGCCTTGCAGTGCTTAGTAATGTCCATCCCTTTACAATCTGGATTCAAATCTTGCCTTTCATACTTGTGGTGTTGATAAATACATACCAGTTAAGTACTGGTGATCAATATAATTGACCATTTGTGTCAGTTTACCTATATTCAAAATCATACAAATCATTATTATTCTATAAATCTTAATAACAGAGCTGGCTGACTGTAGAGATAGCTATATTTTTTATAATTTAGCCCAAGGAGGGAAGGCAGTGTCCATAGTCTTTTCAGGCCCTCCTAAACTGGTGGATACTGGGGTGTTTGCACATATGTAGAGTCTATTCTCACTGCCATTCACCTCACTCACCTGGATATCAGCAACAAACACTTCCAGTTATTCTGGCATAAAGTCTCCACCCTCCTCCACTCCTTGCCTAACAACTCTGATTATATCACTTCCTGCATCGAGGATCTCTACTAACTTTGTGTAATCTTCCTTTCCTCCTATTCTCAACCATGGTGGTTATGTAAGCAGTACTCCCATGGAGAAAGCCTTCACATTTGGTACCTGCTTTGCATCCACCTCCACACTGCACACATTAGGTAAACCTCCTTCAAAACTATATCTTTTCACTCTATCAGGCTCATCACCATGCACACACATGGTTAATTCAAACTAACAATGCTATCAGCCCTGACAATGTCCCTTCTATTACTCTTAACAATGCATCCCAGAGTTAGCCCCAGCACTAGCCCTTTTCCTCACCAAACTTTTCTCTCTCCATCTACAGGAATATATCCCAATCTTTAAAACATGCAACAGTGTGTCCCATTCCAAAGACATATAAAAAGGTTAAAGTTTTACTTAGAGCCTACGTGGCCCATCAGGCCGGAGCTTACCCCGGTTCCCGTGGTATTAAGTGACTGAGAGTGCAAGCCCCACCCCTGAACGGGACACCAGTCTGTCACAGGGTTAACCCCCAGCTGCTGCTGGTACTCATTTTCAGCTGAGTGGACTGGAGCAACGTGAAGTAAAGTGTCTTGCTCAAGGACTTGCTAACTATCATCCTATCACATTCACTTCCAGTATCCCAAAGGTGATGGAGACAGCCATTAAAACAACCTTCTCCAACACCTTGAATCTCTTTCCATTATTAATGACTACCAGTATGGCTTTCATAAACCCAGACTTTCTGGAGACCTATTCTCCTATGTCACTCACCAGTGGGCTAGCATCCTTGAGAAATTTGATGAAAGCAGTGTTGTTGCCCTTGACATCAGCAAAGCTTTCGACTGTGTTGAAAACTGCCTGTGGACTCCATTTGTCACTTGTCTTTTGGATTGGTGGCTTCCTGTCAGATTATACTATCATGACGTGTAGATGGAGCTCTCTTTGAGCCATACTATCAACTCTGGTGTTCCCCAGGGTTTGGTTTTGTTCCCACACTCTTCCTCTTATACATCAATGATCTACATGTCATCACCTCCAACAATACATATTCCTATGCAGATGATACCATCCTTTATTCCTCTTTAAACTTCCACACCCAAGCGTCATCCATATGCAACCTAGATATCTTACACCAAATCTCCACTGACTCTATGAACAGAGACCTCGAAAACATCTTCCAATGGGGCCATGCTAATCTTGTCTCCTCCAACAGTGAAAAGACAATCACTTCACATATCATGAAAACCTTATAAGATCTCACCCCAGCTAAACTTGAACTGCATGCAACTAGAACCCTTGCAATCACTTCAAAGACTAGGTTTCACCACCATTGAGGATCGCTTCTGGCAAATGCATATCCTCAATATAGCAAAGACTGTATCACAAAGAGTGGCCTTCCTCTTCAGAGCCAAAAAATGCTTCAACATTCAACGACTATTAACCTTCTACAAAGCTGAGGTGAGACCTATAATGGAATACTGCTACCACATCTGAGACAGTGGTGCTTCTACACATACAGACATCTTAAACTGCTTCCAAAAAAAGACCACTCGACTGATTTGCATGAAGTCACTCACCAACACACCCCAACCTCTGGCCCACAGACATACCATCTCTCTTTGCCTTTTCTATTGCTACATCAGTGGCTTCTATTCCTCAGAGCTGGCTGGTTTCATACCACCTCCACTCAGGCACTCCTGACTCACTTGTCTCTCCTCTTGTCACCCATATTGTGCCCACTCCCCCAGCCACCTTTCTTTCCAGAACTCCCTCTGGAATTCCCATCCTGCACATATTTTTTCTGCGGCTATCGACTTGCAACTGTTCAGGAGGAACATTAACAACATTGATCTCACTGGTCTCAGAGGCCCTGTAGAGGCCATGGGCTCAGGGCCTTCCCTTAGATCAAATCAATAATAACAAAAAATAAGTATGCAATTCTGAGAAAGAAGGATTGTGAAAAGTGTGTGTTGTTAGAGTTCAATGGAGTGAGATAGTTGGGATGATGGAACAGATGAGGCATGTAAGATGAAGTGGTATAAAAGCTCAGAGAAGTAGAGGGGCATTATAATGACAGTAGAAGAGGCAGAAAGCAGTTCAGCAAGTGTGCAAGTTGTTGTAGAGTGTTGGTGAGTGAAGGTTTGTTTATCTTATATCTATCTTTTTGTTTGTTGATATGATCCAGAATGTGTATCTATATAATGCACTATTACAGAAACTTTGCCTTTCATCCTTCCGGGGTCGATAAAATTAAGTACTCGTCAAGTACTGGGGTTGTTGGACTTGTGCCTATGGTAGAAACAACTATTTCAGATATGTTAGCAGTACTTTAGAGTGGAGCAAAATTGCATGTTTTTTGGAGAGTCAGTAGCTGTTTAATGCTGTAGAATCAAGTAAGGAGGTGCAGGAGGTGTTTAAAATGTGAAAGAAAAGGCCAAGATCAAGGGAAATAAAGATGAACATAGTTATGACTTAGATGACTCTAAACTATAGTTTCCCCCTTACAAAGAAAGTATGTGTTCCTCAGAAATAAATCACTATTATGGGGATAATGCAATGTTTCTGATCATAGGGGCATGGTATTATTTCAGGTAAACAGATATTAAATGAAAACTCTAATGGCAATAGATACAGATTGTGGTTGGACTAAGTATTATGACTGTTGACAGTGCATTGAAAGTGTCAGACAACAGTTCCGTTACTTAGATGGTCTAATAAATGCTAGAAGACATGGAATCAATGATAATATAGTGCCAAGAGTTCAAATTATAAAAATTTAGGAAACTGCTGCTCAGAAAGAAATTCTTTTTTTTGCACACTAGGTAGATTGAATGATTTGTGTATTTATGTATCAGAAGTAGGAAGCTGCATGACAGAATTGAGCTGAATATCATCTGTTGGATGAGGAATTTCAGTTGTGGTCAAATTTCAAGTGTAGCAGTGGCTGAAATGAAGGATTAGAGTGAGGTAATTAGATCTAATCTAAGATTTTTTGATATAGAATAGAAACAAATGTGAACTAGCTGTATTTGAACTCTCTAGTATGATGCTAACAAATGTAGATGTAAAACTGTTGATTCAGAAAGGCAAAAGTCAGAAGACAGCTAAGGAAAACACGGAATAAAACAATGAATGCTGATTTGAGTAGTGTAGACAAATAAGTTAGATGTAGAACAGTATAATATGATTGATGTTAGCTTAGAAATTCTCTCTCTCTTTTTGTCTTAATTTTTTCCTTATGTATCAAATTGTAAGGTGTTCTAAATATATTGGTTTTGATAAATGCTTTGACTCAAAATACCAGATACCATTGAAACTGGACAGTAATAGTATTTATTGTAGTTCTCACATTAGAGAGATTATTCTTTCAGACTTAGGGCTGTAACAGGCTGTAAATTAAATAGTGTTTATTCTTCTTCAAATTTAGCTATTTTTCTCTATGACATGCTTTCTTGAATTTTGAAAAGGAAAGCAAAAGACTTTCCGTTGTTAATTAATATTTTATTGAAGAGGAAGGATCAATGTTAGACACAGCCAACAATTTTAGACAGTGTAGAAGATGTAGCAATTTTATACATTTTGCTATGTGACACACATTTGATTGTGTGTGTGTGTGAGTGTGTGTGTGTGTGTGTGTGAGTGTGTGTGTCTGTGTGTGTGTGCAATGAGTCATAGACTAGTATGAACTAGAAGAAATGGAGAAAATGATACATTTGTGTAATATAAGTAACTAAGCTGTAAAGGAGTGATCATGGGGATGAATTGTTTTATATGGGCTAAAATATGAGTAGGGAAACCAGCTTGTTTTATAATGATAAATTTTTAATTTTAACTAAAGGAATTATTGACATGACAAGATTATCAGGCAGTAGTTTAAGAGGTCTGTAGCTAGAGTGGTGTAATATTATAGTTCTATTGAAATCATGCCAGCATGCTTAAATAGAGTTAATGAATCCATGAACAATGATGTTGATATTAATGACTCATTGCTAATTGGATACAAAAAAAAGAAAGAAATAGAGAAGGAAGAAAGATATCTTTAATAAATTACATTCAGACATATCTTATGTATACTTTGTTGCTTTATATATATTCTGAACTACAATGTTTGTGTGAGTATATGATGTTTGCACTAATGGAAAAAAAAAAAAAGTACTACGTTTGGCAAGTTGAGTCATTTTTTATTCATGTTTCACACTTAATTATTTATTCCTTTTAATAATTGACACATTAAAAGAACAGCAGTCCAAAACAAGGGTGGGGAACCTGCGGACTTCTGGAAAAATCTGGATTTTGCATTAAAAAATACATTTTTGTTGATAATATAGTATTACCTT
>JAOPJM010001604.1:30126942-30138167 GCA_027124095.1 Muusoctopus leioderma
CACATTATGTGACCTCCCCTCCTTCCTCGCCCTCCTACTATCATCCATCACCCACCCACTCACACTCTAAGCCACACTCGTCCGTTTCTAGACCACACCACACCACATCACACTGCACCACACTGCACCATACTGCACCATACTGGTTAATTAGAAACTAATTCTGAAGAACATTTGTAAGAACATATACATTTTATCTTAATGGTTCTAAAGGAATGAAGGGTGTTGTGATTTTGGCAGCTGAAGAAATTAACAGGTATGGAACTAAGACTGTAGCAGTGTTATCTGAATGAAATAAGTGATGAAAGAAAGATTATCTGCCATTGGGTGAGATCTATTGGGCCAGCAACCAGAGTATATGAGTGCAGTTGTGAAGAGAAAAGGATTTTTGGAATGTCTTAGTAATGATTTCCTTGTATTTATTTTATGTAGTGATAAAAGTTTGATGATAAGTGTCAGTGAGTGAATATTTCCACATCTTGAAATCTCTGTTGTTTGCTTGTACAGTAACTCTGCACTTATTTGAAATGTTTGTAGCTCTTGGAACAATGGAGAATATAAATGGATATACCTAGGAGAATTATATCCATTTTGTTTTACTCATTACAGTGGGTTCAGGCATGAAAAACATTTATTGTAAGGGATAAATTACATAGAACTGGCAAAGTCTTATCTCTAGGGAGATATAAGCAATGAAAGAGTTTGAAGATAAGATAGATGGGGATTTAGTATTCTTGGTTGTGAGGTGTATAGTGTTAATGAAGCAGTGATTGGAGAAGCAGGTAAGAACAGTGGTGGATGTAATGCAACCAACTACAGTCATCTAATAAGTGTCAGAGTTGTAGTTTCCCTAAGATACAAGTTAGATGTTGTTGTTTAGCCCCAGGCCAACCACGATCAAGCACACCTATTTTTAGGGTTATGTAGGAATACATTATCCAATGTATCCTTTTTTGTTTTTGGTTATAAGAGTGGAGTGTGATTTGAGTGAAATTTAGCTGCTATTTCTAGGAGGTCGAGCAACCATGTAGAGTCTCCCTCGTTAACTCAACAAGTTACATATTAGTCGTAGAGGTGGATTATATTATTTTTCTGTAAGAGATATAGAGTCATAGATGAAATTAGAATAAACTATAGGAGGATTCTTCAGATATGACTAATTGTTGATGATTGTTGCTGAATAAAAAGATATGCTAAATCCATAATGTTTTTGTTTCCTTGGTGTAGCTATTTTACCTTCACTTAAGTCATTAATGCCTTTGGGAAAACTTCTCACTTGATGGATACTCCTGATTACGAAACGTCAAGCAAGTGATTCTCTTAGACTTGTGTGAGATAAATAAAATATCGATTGATTACTCTAGACAATGTTTGCATGGTAAAATAGGTGAGAAAATAGGAATAATGATCATCTTGGTGGAAAAGAGAATGTGAGAAGGGTAAAATTATTTGATTGTGCTTAATATTATATTTTTCAATGAGTTTTTTTTTGGTGTCTGGAGATAGTTAATTTGCATATCTGCACTACTGCTTTTGTAACTATGATTTTTTTAGCATGAGATATTAAGTGAAGAAGACAGCATTAGTGTTGCTATTTAATTGTAAATTGTATATATTTGAAGAGGCAGTGTTTTTTAAATTATATTTTCACTTGAGAAGTAGACAATATTTGGCAAGAATTGTGTTGATAGTTACAAGAATGATGATAGTGGGCTGGTTAAATAAATATTGATTTTTGTTGATATTATATGTAACAAATGATTATATACTTGGGAAACATAGTTGAAGGTAGGAATAGGGGATAGTATGATAACCAATTTGATTAATAATACTATAGTTAAGGGTTATCAATGAATATGGTCAGTGCATTAATAAATGACTCATTATACCAACAGTGTGGTAAGGATGGGGTTTATTAAATTTGAAGACTATGACATACACTCATCCTTGACATTTGAGAGGTGACCTGTTGTGAATGTTAAACATGTCAAAATAGAACAGCAGTGGTCAAATTCAAACAGCCAACCATTTCGTTGCTAAAAAACACATTGCAATTATAAACTAGCTGATAACTATGGTCAGTAGAGTGAGATTATCTTCTAGGCTTGCTACAATAGCTTAATTCTGTAAATATATTGATTTGGAGCTGTATGAAGTTTAAGCATTCAGAAATACTAGGGTCCTTCAGATTTTTAGGGTAGTAGGAAGAAAAAGTAGTTTTTGGCATTAGTGATTTAAATGAAACAAAGTAGTTTCAACTGAGAATTGAAACCTTGGCTCAGAATAGTGTAAGCAATAACATTAATTAAAACACTGGTGAGAGATTGATATATTTGAGAATTTGCAGCAGCAGTAGTAGTAGTAGTAGTAGTAGTAGTAGCTGTTGTTGCTGCCGCCACTGCTGCTGCTGTTGTTGTTGTTGCAGTGGTAGCTGCAATTTTATAGCACTGTCAATCTATACAGTTTTACATACAAAAGGCAGCAGCAGCAGTAGTAGTAGTAGTAGTAACAGCAGCAGTAGCAGCTTTGTAAACAGATTATCTAAAATATTAGTAAGTGCTGATTATTTGGCAGTTTGATAAATTGTTAGAATTATAGATAAGTTGTTTCAAATCTTAATCATTACAGTCTGCTGATCTTATATATACTGTTCAGTAAGATATTATATTGTACAAAGTTTTTAATTTTTTTTTTTTCCATGGCCATATCACATTGAAAGCACCGCTTCTCGTCCGATAACCAAAGTTAAGTAATGTCGAGCCTAGTTAGTATTGGGAAACTTAGGTGCTGTAAGCATCTTTTCTATAGGTGCAGGCATGGCTGTGTGATTAAGAAGTTCGCTTCACAGCCATGTGGTTTCAGGTTCAGTCCCACTGTGTGGCACCTTGGGCAAGTGTCTTCTACAATAGCCTTGGGCTGACCAATGCCTTGTGAGTGAAATTGGTAGATGGTAAGTGTACAGAAATCTGTTGTATGTGTGTGTGTGTGTGTGTGTGTATATATATATATATATATATTTATGGACACAGCATGGCCAAGTGGTTAAGAAGTTCACTTCGCAATCATGAGGTCCTGGGTTCAATCCCACAGCATGGCATCTTGGACAAGTGTCTTTACCATAGCCTCGGATCAACCCAAGCCTTGTGAGTGAATCTGGGTAGACGGAAACTGTATAGAAGCCTGTCGGATTGATTGTACCTGTAATTCAAAGGTCCCGCCTTGTCACACTGTGTGTCATGCTGATTCTGTCTGAGAATTACGTTAAGGGTATACGTGTTTGTGGAATACTTAGCCGTTGCACATGTTAATTCAATGTGTAGGCCGTTCCATTGATCGAACAATGGGACACCCATCGTCGAAACTGACAGAGAATCCATCATGTGTGTGTGTGTGCGTGTGTGTGCATGCGCGTGCGTGCGTCCTCTGTCTCTACATGTTTGTTTGTTTATATCCTGTAACTTAGTGGTTCAGCAAATGGAGACTGATAGAATAAGTACCAGACTTAAAGATAAGTACTGGGGTTGATTTGATTGACTAAACCCTTCAAGTCCTATGTCTGAAACCAGTAAAAGAGTAAAAGAGTAAGCATAATTAAGCATACGGTAAAATGTACCAGCAGAAGTTCAAGAATTGTCTGTAACTTCTTTTTGATTATAGTTGGAAACATTTCATTCGACTTAGATTGCTAAAATTCTGAAGTTCCTTGTCCATATAACATACCAATATTTTAAAGGGGTAGATTTGAAACAAACAGTAGCAAGTTGGATTGGATAACTTGCGATGATTAATTTAGTATGCTATTGTTGTAAGTTCAATGTATGTATGTATGTATGTATGTATGCATGTATGTATGTATGTATGTATGTATATGTGTGTGTGTGTATGTGTACAAACTTAGTAAACTTAGGTAGTGTTGGTCCATGTCAACCTTATATTTTATTCTCAATAAAATAAGTTCCAATAGTATATTTGTTGATACTGCTGCTGTTTCTTTACCTACTATTTCTACTACAACAACAACTACCACTACAATAACAACAACAACTACTACTACTACTACTACTACTACTACTACTACCTTTTTCCTCTTCTATATTGTTTCCTTGATCTACTAACTACAAAATGATCGTAAATATCATTAGAAAGCAAAATTATAATCAGTAAATTAATCAATAACTTGCTACAAATATCCCCAAATCTGAGATCAATGTTTTCATTGCTCTCACTGCTATAATGTCATATCAGTCTATTAAATTGTCTATGTAAATAAACCTTCATCTACATATTGATCCTCACGTTTCATCTATTTGGTAAATATTGGTAAATTTCAGTTTATGTGATTGTAAATTGAAATGTTATTCTTTCTGCTCGAAATTATAGTTTTAGTGTTATACAATTCAGCTAAGTGATTGATACATGCTTGACTTGTTGGAACCTTCAAAGGATGTTTAATTTGGTTATTGATTATTAATTTTAATGTACTGTGGTTAAGCACTATAGAATTAGAAAGATAAGCTTTTGAAAAGTCGAGGTTGTAACTTGGTTTTGGTTTCTGGTTGAAGCTAGAAAAGTCCACTTGCAATACCAATGCACTTTTGAAAGGAATGAATATTATGCTGTACCATTTCTACTTCTCTGAGGCCTTGTGCCAAGTGTTACAGAACTTGCTTTTCTACGTCTGAATACACAATCTTCTACCTTGTATGACTATATAAAGTAGCTAGCAGAAGCAGGCTAAACAAAATAGATGTTTCATATTAACCCTTTCATGACTATATTTATAAAGAAATTCACTGTCTATATGTTTCAATTAATTTTGAAAATAATCAAGGATTTGAAAGGGTTTAGTAAAATAACTAACTTTTTTCATTATTAAGCTTGTGTTTGGAATATAATTTAACAAAAGGTTCTTCTATGAAATTATGATGGAGTGTTTTAATTTAAGTATGAATACTCTAAAGTGAGAGGTTGTGTATCATGGAACTAGAGGCAGTCTCAGTTGGGTTGGTATCAAAAGGGTTAAGTAAATTATCTGAAGGAAGTAGTCACTATCTCTTTTAGATATAGGTTATTATCACTATATGTGTGTGTGTGTGTGTGTTTGTGTGTGTGTAATTGTGAATGCTAAGTCTTTCCCTGGCAAAGAATTTACCACCCAACAGAGGCTAGTGATTAGTGACTTTAGAGTAAGAGCTAGATGTCAGTTGTATAAAGAAGTGCTGAGTGCTTGAAGTGGATGGAACCTGTGGGAGAGGGAGACCTAGGAAGATATCTGATGAAGTGGTGAAGACTGATTTCAAGAAACTGAACCTCACAAAAGAGATGTCAAAGAACCATGGCAATTGGTGACATGTGGTGCTGGAGAAGATCTGCCCACTTGTGCAAGCATGGTAAAATGGTCATTAAATAATAGTGGTGGTGATTGAGATTGGGATGTATAATATAACTACCCTACGTAGAGTAGAGAGGAGTTTTTAGTCTTGCAGGGGTCGAGACAACCTCTCTAGTGCTGATGCTATGATAGAATGCGTATAGTATGCTCTGTAAAGTGGTTGGAGAATGATTGGAGACAATGTAGGGTAGAGAGGACTCTTTTGTCTTGTTGAGGACATAACAACCTCTCTAGTGCTGGTGCCATGATAAAATACACATAGTACATTTTGTAAAGTAGTTGGTGTTAGGAAGGGCATCCAGCCATAGAACCCATGCCAAAATTGGAACATACGAGTGTGACATGGTCCTCCGACCCATCTTGGAGGGCAGTAACTCCAAATAAGAACTGCCTCGAATAGTGACAGCCCATCTAACCCATGCCAGCATGGAAAGCGGATGTAAAATTCATGATGATGATACACACACCCACACATATACATATATTATTGTAATTATGTATTACATTAAAATAAATGTAATTCCTTACAAATGGCCATATGTTTTGCTTGAAAGGGAGCTGGTCAAAGGAATGGAAATTTTGATTCAAAGTAATAAATTTATAATAAAGAGTAGCAGGAGCTGTCTAATCACATGGCTTTTCAAAATATAGAGAAAACTGATGAAAGCTGGTAATAGGTTAGCAGTGGTATAATGGGAGTGATCCAAGTTCAACTCTGTAGTTAGATACAAAAGAAAAGAGCCAAAAATATACATGGATGGAATGTGTGGGAGTAGAAGGAGATGAGGGAGAAGAAAGAGAAGATTAAGAGGAAGGAAGAAGAGAGAGAAGTAGAAGGGAAAAGAAGAATGAGAAGATGGAAGAGGAGGAGGGTAAGAAGAAATATAAAAAGGAGGGGAGGAAAGAGGAGAAAGAGGGAAGAAGGAGAGCAGGAAGAGAGGAAAAAGAGATGAGGGAGGTGAAGAAGGAGGAAGAGAGGAAGGGAAAAGAATAGACACAGAAGAAGAAGAGCAGGAGAGCAAGTAAACAAAGGTTCTAGGAGGCTTGAAATCTACATAGTCATATGTGTGTGCTGAGTGCAATGACATGAAGGAAAACACACGCACGCACGCACACACCCACTCTTTTTATTTGGTCATAATCCAACAGATGTACCGTTTCATTAAATGAAACACATCAGGGACTGACAAAGCTGTGCCTTATATGTCTATTTTATGGAGGAGTGGGAGGATGGGGGGGGGCGTTGCTGTTAGAGAGGGGGGAGACAGTAATGATGAAGAAATATGATGGTGATAGTGGTACTGGGGAAGAATTTTGTGAATAGTTTAGTGATGCTATTGGTTTTGGATGTGGGGATGTTGGTGGTGGTGTGAGTAATAGTGGAGAAGAAGGTAAAATATTCTTTGCACTTATTAGAAAACACTTTACACCACAACATAGGTACTACAAAATACTCAAGAAAAACACATCAAAACCTCTTATTCTACCACCCCCAACATTGACCAATGCCTAACTGCATCCAACATCTACAAACTTCACCTAAACAAGAAGCACCCCACTCACAAACCCTGCAACTGCACCAACCCAAATAATTGCCCACTAAACAACAATTGCCTAGCCAACACATCCTTTAACCTGCACTGCATAGGTATAACTTCGAACCCTTTTAAATCCTGGTACAATTTACATACTCCTTTAGACACACCAATAGGTCCAACCAAATCTCAGTAGCTAGCTACATCCATGAACTAAAAACCAAATCTATCACATACAAACTCAATTGGGAAATCCTCTCCAAAACAAGGTCCTATGTGGGGAGCCGTAGGGCATGCAACTTGTGTACATGGGAAAGCCTAGAGATTTTATTCACCAAAGAACACCTCCTGAATCGAATCACCGAAAGAACTCTGTCGTGCGTCCATAGAATATATAGGACTTTTAAACACTCACTTTTTGAACTTTACTTACCAGTAACTCTCTTTCTATCCTTTACTCCATTTAGCAACCTTCACACACCCACACTGGCTCTCGTCCATTAGTATGTATGTGTGTATGCATATTCAAATATGTGCCTCAGCTGGACCCCCCCCCCACTGGCTGTTTATATGGTCTTTGTATTGCTTTTATATGTTTTTTTCTATATCTTTGTCCATATATACCGGTGTGAGTGTGTAATTAGGTATTTGTATATTTATGTGTGGATATCCTTAGCATGGCCGTAGTCCAATGTCAGAAACTTGCCAAAAGTGTAAAGGAGTAGTTAGATGTCTGTTTATGTTTTGTGTATGTATTTAATGGGACTATACCTTTACATTATATATATATATCTTCTTAATACTTATGGATGTAGGCATATGTATACACGTGCATATGTAAGGGTTGTTTGAAGTAGTGCAACTGTACGTGTGTCCTTATGTGTATTAAGTGTGTGTGCATGTACTTTAGTACATGTATTTGGTTGTGCGTATACCTATATATGACGGTTTATGTATGTATGTATGTATATATGTATATGTGTGTATGTATATATATATGTATATGTGTGTATGTATATTTTTATATATATATGCATATATATATTATACTGTGTGTGTTTGCATGTGTTCTGTTGGTGTACTTGTGTGTTTGTTTGTACACACGAGTGTATATGCATTATATTTTTGTGCGTGCATATGTATGTACATGTCTATATGTTTGTTACATGTATGTATGTGTGTGTGTATATATATATATATATATATATATATGTGTTTGTGTATGTATGTATATATGTATACATATGTGTGTGTGTGTACGTATGTGTATATGTATACATATGTGTTTGTTTTTGTGTGTGTTTGTTTGTGTGTGTATGTATGTGTGTGTTTGTTTGTGTGTGTGTATGTGTTTGTTTGTGTGTGTGTGTATGTGTGTGTATGTGTTTGTTTGTTTGCGTGTGTGTATGTGTGTTTGTTTGTGTTTGTATGTGTGTGTGTGTGTGTGTGTGTGTGTATGTGTTTGCTTGTGTGTGTGTGTATGTTTGTTTGTGTATGTCTGTGTTTGTGTTTGTTTGTTTGTGTATGTGTGTGTGTGTTTGTTTGTGTTTGCGTGTGTGTGATTGTTTGTGTGTGTGTGTGTGTGTGTGTGTGTGTGTGTGTATGTTTGTGTGTGTGTGCATGCGTGCATCTGTGTGTATTTAGAAAGCATATTCCCTCACTGATATACGCAATTGTTGCTGTTACTACAAGCTATAGTACATGTCTCTGTTTCCCCCACTACAAGCTATAGTACATGTCTCTGTTTCCCCCACTACAAGCTATAGTACATGTCTCTGTTTCCCCCACCTACTGTCATCAACTCTATCTCTCACCTCACTAATGTTGATTGTTATTGCATGGAATACCAAGACTGAAATGATATTTCCCTCTTCTTCATTTGATGCTTACTTCACACATAACTGCTCTCCACAATAGCTATCTCTTCCCTTCAGTTTCGGCAAGAATTGAATTCGTTTGGGCCTGTTTCAGGTACTGCTCATTATTGCATATTCCCCATGGTGAAAACCTTAATAGAGATAAATATTGCAGGAAGTCAGATAACTTACCAAATTCCCATTTGGGTTTGTTGAGGAAAACCAATTATTCTTTCAGAAGATATTGTTGTCATGAATAGAACTGTTATAGAGCTTTTTCTGGCAGATACAAACAGGATTCCATCCACAACTCTCCGTATAGTCTTACGAGACTTTTAGACAGCAAGACTAACATTGTTACTACTTGTTTTACCATTTTAGGTTCTGTTTATATTATTTTTATGTGTTGTTGTTGTTTGTTTTGTTTGTTTGGCACTCATTCTTATTAAATGTTTTAGATAATCATGGTAGATTTACTTTGTAAATATGATTCATAGTCGAAATGCACGTCAAGTAGAAGAAAATGGAAAAAAAAAAAAAAAAAAAATCTCCAAATGTATGAGTTAGCGTTGTATTTGGTAATTGCTGCATTGAAATGTGGCATTGTGGGTAATCTACTGTTTCAATATGCTATCTTACTCTGCTGATGAAACTGAATCTACAGCAGCCAGCCAAATACAAACAGAATAGCTTTGTTTTGTGTCTTTGAAAATTCGGAGATGCCATTACTTTTGCGATGGCATTCACAGTTAAATTAATAAAACATTCAATGGATTGTAGGTCTGAGAGAAGTAATGATTTGCAAGACAAATAAGAACTGTGGGTCTGTGACTTAAATGATAATTCAGTAGCATCAGTATGGTAAACATTATAGTAATGGAAAAAAAAAAAAAAAAAAAAAATATCCAACAAATATATATAATAAACCAAAACCTCTTCATTATTGAAATTGTTCCATTGACAGCTTTTCTTCAATGGAAAATGGATTTATCAATGGGCTTCCAGAGTTCACTTTGTTTATTCTATTTTTATAAATATTGCAGTAATATTCATTGGGGGTATGTTTCTCTATCATTAGTTTATGTTTTTCCAATGTATTTTAACAGTCACTACCACCCACTCTTGATCTCTCTCTCCCCCACCATCCCTCATTTTCTCTCTCTCTCTCTCTCTTGTTGTCTCTTACTCTAAAGAAAATTTCTAAATGTCTTTTCATCAAAGATATAGTTTGCAGTGAAGTCAATATGAGTAAGTGGATAATGTCCATCACTGGTGAACCCGTGTTAGGCACTAAACCTACCCCCTCTAATCTTACAGTATACAACTTGTAAATTAGTTACTACAATAGGAATGGTTCATTGGTATAGTACTGATTGTACTGATTAATCCACAAGTGGTTTGTTAGCTTGCAGTACTTAGTTCTAATAATTCGAATAGCATAGTGAATGCTGGTTAGTTGACATGAAATAATAAGGAAGTATTAGCTGACAATGTAACCGGTATTTAACTCTTAACATCCTGTAAAAATATTTCTAAGTTCTGTAATGGTTGAGCAGAAAATGCTTAAAACGATTTCTTTGCAGTTTATTTATAATTAAATTTACAGGTAAGAAACACACAGGTGCTTGAGGTGTTATCACAGAAAAATATTTCCTTTTCACCATATATATATATAGTTATAGTTCAATAATTCACATCAATTTAATGATGCGGTATTGTGTGGAACCGGGTCTTATAGGATGTTAAGAGTTAGCTAGATTTTGGTATTATTAACTTGGTGCCTACGTGACAAAAAGCATGTTCTGATGTCTTATTCCTTTACCCATTTCGAATGCCAGACATTCAATACAACTCAAAATTATGTCTAGTAAACTATTTAAAATAAATATTTTTTTTTAGTTCTCTTTTCTTTTCTATTTTTTATGGTTCCTTGTTTTGTTTTCACTCATGAACAGGGATTACAAATAGGATAATTTAGTTGTTGTTGTTGTTTAGTCCCATGTCAGCTCTGGTGGTGGTGGATTAGCAGTCTTTTGAGCATTGGATAGAATGCCTTGCAGTATTTTTTCTATCTCTCTGCACTCCAAGATCAAATCCTGTTGAGGTTGACTTTGCCTTCCATCCTTTCAGGGTTGATAAAGTACTAGAGCTGTTTCTACCCCCCCCCCCTCTCATCACTTCCCTCCTCTTCTACCTAGTTACTCCTTTAATTGTCTTTTCAGTTATTTTTTCTACCCTTTTGTTCCAAAAGTATACATTCTTTACTTCTTCACTTTTCTATTTCCCACCTTTATATTCTCTTCAGCTCCCTACCCTGAGTTGTTTTGAGCAATTTTCTACCTTGACATATGATTCATCAATCTAACCCACTTCTTCTTCTTCTTCTTCTTCTTCTTCTTCTTCTTCTTCTTCTTCTTCTTCTTCTTCTTCTTCTTCTTCTTC
>JAOPJM010001604.1:30149984-30167189 GCA_027124095.1 Muusoctopus leioderma
TGATTCCCATACTGAATCAGTATGGTTGGTGACAGGAAGAGCATCCAACCGTAAAATGCTGCCTCAAGAAAAATCTCCATCCAACCCATGCTAGCATGGAAAAACAGACGTAAAAAGCGATGATGATGATATATGTAATATATATATATATATATATATAATGTATATATATATATATATGTGTGTGTGTGTATGTGTATGTATATATGTTTATATCTTTCACCGATATCCCTCAATGAAGGATGTAAACAACAGTGAGAAACTGGTGCTCTTAGAATGAAATCCTTTATTAGAACCAAGTCCATTGTCCCGAGTTACAGACATTCCCTTATCACTCTGACTGCTAGAAATGTAGTGAACCAGGGATTTACCAATTGCAATATAAAATCAAGATCAAAGCTGCCAGTAGCCAAAAATTAACTATGTTGTCTAGGTATTAATCATATCACACAACATATTTCTGTGAACAACTTATAAGTGATACTAAGTTTTGGGGATTCTTTATTTTCTAATTCATAATCAACATATGGTGACTTGTAGCTTGGTTGGTTCCAAATTAAAGAAAACTTTATTTACTCTCCTCATGAATTTTTACTGTTTATCATTTATGAAATAATGAAATTCATAAATTAACCCATTCTTGACTATATTTCTAATGAGTAGACTGCCTATGTGCTTCAATTAATTTTGAATAGAATCAAGATTTTGGAGGGGTTTGGTAAAATATATGTAACTTTATATATTTGTATTTATTATGCTGGTATTGACCAACTAAAATCTCACATTATCATTCATATTATGAGATTTTGACTGAGATTTTAATATAAATATGAACACTTTTGTTTGGGTGGTCTCAAGCAGGTTTGTATTAAAAGGGTTAAAGAAAACTTTATTTACTCTCCTCATGATTATTTATTGTTTTTCAATTCATGAAATGATGAAATTCATGCATTGGCAATAGATTAATGTTTTTATCAATGTTATTGTTAGTTTCATAAGATGTTTTCTAAACAACCACTTCACTTCACTTATGAAACTGGAAGTGATGTCAGTGACTATTGAGTCAACATTAAAGTGATGTCAGATTTCCAAATTGACTACGGGACACATGCACAGACAAAAAAAAAAATTCTTTTAATTAAGAAAGGATTATTGCCACTAAGGTTAAAACTAAAAATAGTTAAGAGTAAGCATGAAAATTGGAGATAACTAGAATGATGGTTTGCATACTACTGTCTCACTCTTGGGGTCTTTATTGGAGTCCACTCTCTTGCAAGCATATGGGCCTGGTCTCTGGTCTGAGGATTACTTCTTCCCTTTATCCCACCAGTCACTAAAAAAGGTCATGGGCACTGTCCCCTCCCCCCCCTCTCCTCTGACTAAGTCATATAAAAAACGAAGATCAATTTAGAAAAATACAATAAAATCTGTCATGTTGGTATGTCATGAGGAAAAAGAAAAGTTTTGGGCAGGGGTCTTTTTCACAGAAACAATAAGAAATTTTTAGTGAAGGCAATGCTTAAATTATAAATATTTCTTTCACAAAATATTCTATATTATTTTTTTTTTGCTATGAACACTGCCTGAAATATCAGGATTTTTCTTAAACATTAAATTTTCCCTCTCCTCGTGGCCCATCAAAATACCTTATTTTATAAACTATATATCCTGTTGTCATGTCAATATTTTTAGTTTAGTTGATTGGAAATTCTTGTTTTTTTAAATATTTATTATTTTTTATTTTTCTATCTTCAATTATATTTTTATTTCTTGTTTATGAAGAGCTGTACGCTGACTCATAGTCCTTAAGCATATAAAGTTTTCATGTTTCTCAATTATATTACAAAATCAGCCATATAGAGATTATAATAGACTCAGTAAACACTCTATACAGTTCAGTTTATTGCATAGAAATACAATGAAAGTGGATGCATATGGCAAGTTGAAAAGAAAAGATTGAAAATCTGCAGGCTCTCAATTAATTTTAGGAAATTGCTAAAAGCTTCAGGTTAGACAGGAGTAGATGCATTCATACAATTAGTTAATCAGATTATAGACAGGAGTGTTATCTCTGGTTACTGGCATGTTTAGCACCATTACAGAAGAGTCAGTATTATGTATTTCAGAAGAAACAATATAAAGAATTAAATTATTACAGACCAACCAATGGAAGTAGTAAAGAATGTGGTAGTTACAACTATGTATGGCAGACTCAAGGTAGAGTCCATGTTGTTGTTACAACTATGTATGGCAGACTCAAGGTAGAGTCCATGTTGTTGTTACAACTATGTATGGCAGAGTCCATGTTGTTATATTTCTAGTCAGACAGACATTTATATGAATTGTAAATGTCAAGGAAAACATAAGTAGTTTGTAGCATGTAGAACTAAAATATGTAAGAAGCATATAGACTTCCTTTGGTCAACAGATGTGAGCTAAATGAAGTAAAGGACAGTAGATGCCGATTAATGACCTGGAAGACTGGGGGTTTTTTTCATGTACTAAAAACTAAAATGTTATATTCATTTGTAAAAGTTAGGTTTGCTTGAAATTATTATTTACAAGATTTTTGTATTTGTTCATCTCTCTCTCTCTCTCTCTCTCTCTCTCTCTCTCTCTCTCTCTCTCTCTCTCTCTCATAAAGAAAAGAGAATGTATACTTCTGTGTTGTTACCTGACTAACAATACATTCCATGCCTATTATATGGCTACATTGTTAGCATTATGAACTACCCCCACCCCTCCCTAAAAAGACAATATAAAAATCTTCTTACACATACTAACATGGGAAAATGTGTATAATCAGAATTAAATTTTCATTATAATTTCAATCACAGAAAAAAGAATTTTTCTCCTGGTGTTGTAATCTACTTTGAATTTATTATTTATATAATATAATTATACCAAATTATTTTAGTTTTAAATCATATTTTACAATTTATGGTTTTAATATGTCAATTATGCAGTCTTTATGCTGTTAAAGTTGTCACAAAATGTGATGTATTACATGTCAGAAATATCAGAAGATTTTTTAAATAAATGAAGCAATATATTTTCATGCAAATTTTTAAAAGAATGTAATTTTATTAAAAACTAAAATAAAAAAAAGCATTTTTTATCCATTTTATGCTAATATCAATTAGATTTAAAATTAACAGTTAATGACCTTTTAAAATCAGTATTTAACAGCTAATGTGTTAAACAGAATTATTTAGTCACAGTACCATAATAGATGTTCAAAGATATCAGCTATATCTAGTGTGTTGAATTTGAGGGTCACCATAGTGTGTTCCATTTCCAAAAAGTGTAACTTGTCTCTATTTGTGCCAACTATTGACCTATTTTTTTCACTTCCAACATCTCGAAAGTGTTGGAAACAGCTGTTAATAATGACCTTCTCCAACACCTTGTGTCCGTCTTTCTCCTTAATGACCTCCTGTTTGGCTTCTGGAAAGCCAGATCTACTGGAGACCTGTTCTCTTATGTCAGTCACCAGCGGTCCCTTGCCCTTGAGAAATTTGGCGAAAATAATGTTTTTGCAATTGATATCAGCAAAGTATTTGACCGTGTCTCATATGAGAATCTTCTAGCTAAGCTGCCTGCCTATGGGCTCCATTCACCTTTTGGCTCTTGAATTGGAAGCTTCGTGTCAGATTGCACCATTCCAGTGTGCACCGATGGAGCTCTCTCTGACTGACACTCTATAAACTCTGGTGTGCCCCAAGGTTCAGTTATGTTCCCCACACTCTTCCCCTTGTGCCTTAACAACCTACTTGCTGCCACCTTTAACAATGCCCACTCCTATGCAGATGATACCACTCTTTGCTCCTCCATAATCTTCTGCATACCACTGTCATCCACACTCAGCCTAGATACATCATGTCAAACCTGTACTGTCTCCATGAACAGAGACCTTAAAAACATTCTCCAGTGGAGTCATATCAGTCTTGTTTCTTCAACAATAGAAAAACACAATCACTGCACACATCAAGGAAACAATCTTATACTGTACTCTCTCTAGTCTTGGACAATATGCAATTAAGACCCTCAAAGTTGCTAAAATCACTTATGATCTCTCTAGCTGCTCTCACATTCATAACATAGCTAAAACTGCATCACAAAGACTAGCTTTCCTTTTCTGGGTCAGAAAATACTTGTGCTCCAAAAAGTTGCTGTAAAGCTCAAGTGAGACCTAGAAAGAAATACTGCTCCCAAATTTGGGACAGTGTTGCTGCCATACACACAAAAATCCTGGACCACATTGAAAAGAAGGCCATATCACCAATTGGTAAGGTGTCACTCACAACATACACTTGATCCTTTATACCACAGATGTGCTGTCTCATCACTTAGCCTTTTCTACCATTACTACAATGGCCTCTGTTCTTCAGAGCTAGGTAAATACATACCACTTCTACACAAGCCCACCCAACATACCCATCTCTCCTACTCTCATCACCTGTTCTGTGTTTCCCCTGCCAGGCCCTGCACAAACCAGTATTTCCAATCCTTTCTCTCTAAAACATCAACTCTCTGGAATTCCCTACCTGTCCATGTTCTTTCTTGTGCAGACATTGACTTACAGATGGTGAAGGTGAACATCAATCACATCAATCTTACCAGTCTTGGAGGTCCTGCAAAGGTCAAGGGTGCAACCCCTTCCTCTTAACTAAACCATAAAAAAATATTAGAAAACACTTGCTATCATTTATTTTTTGTTAAATGTATTTATTCATTTCTAAAATCAAAGTAACATAATTGCTTAAATTTTTACAAAGTTAATTTGTTTTCTGAAGTAATTAGAGTGGTCTGGTATTGAGGTTGTACTTTTACTTTCCTAATTGTATTTTGTACTGTATATCTTTCTCTACTTTTTCTCTTATTATTGATTCTTCTAAATTAATGTTCTGTTTTGTTGCTGGTTACTACTTCCACAAATCTTTCCTGACAATTACTTTGTATACATTTCTCATTGTCCTTCAATGTTATAAATCTTCTATACAGTAGTACACATTCTAAGCTCTATAGCATTTGTTCCATATGCCATTGTTACTTAAATATTCTGTGTATGATGGGACTTGAGATTTATAAGATATTACACATCATGGTATTGAAATCTTAATTTGCTCTAAAATCCAGTGTTTGTTTATTTGTGTAGTGTATTGTTGGAATGCTGTTTTTAGTGAGAGTTGATAAAATGCTTCAGCATCCAATTAAAAATAAAACATTGATTACATTGGTTGTTGAGTATTTTCTTATTTTTGAGTTGCTCTAAATATTTTCATTTTTACAACACTTACTTTGTCAGTAATATCACATCATTACCTGCATAGATAGATAACTTTAGGCCTATTTGACATTCAGTCATTGGTTGAATAAGTCTATGAAAAAATTGTTTCTGGCTATCTTCATTATTTTCCAGCTCCTCTGTAATGTCTTTCTAAGACTTAATTTAAGCATTTTATTTACATATTTATAAAGAAATACACTGGGTATGTGTTTCAGTTAATTTTGAAAATAATCAAGAATTGGAGGGATTTAGTAAAATAGCTAACCTTTTCAGTACTAAGCTGATGTTTGGAATATAACTTAACCAAGTTAAGTTATATTGTGCATTGTTCAGAGGCACATTACAATGTTGTAGTAAGGTTTGAACCTATGATCATATGGTCAGTTTTCTGGCATTTTAATTGCACAGCAATTCTGCTTCACATTCTCATTCTGTTTCTCCTGCAGATATACTGACCAATATTGAGCATTTAATTTATGCTACACACACTTTTGTTGCCACAGTTTTATTGCCCATGTTCTACTGTTATATAGCTTTTCAATTTTCATATACTTTCTCCTTCAAATTTATCTTTTGTTTAGAATGGTACTTCTTTCATCATCAAAGAAGTCAGCAGTTTAGAGACTCTTCTTTTCGAGTCATACATTTTTAACATATTTCTCTATTGCTTCAGATTTCGATGAATATATTTATCTACTGTCTTAACTTACCTGAATCCATTATATACTTTAAAACCAAATTATGCATCATCATACCATATTCACTTCCTTTGTTATCAGTTGTTGCCTCTTGTTTTTTTTTCATTATAGATTTTAAGCCATGAAGTATAATGTATCTAATCCTGTCAGATTTTATTCAAGAAAGTTTTGTCATCAAAAGTTCCTTCAAATTAATTTGAAGAATTGCGCCTGCTTTATTAGTTTGACTTCCAGAACTTATTAAGCCTACTATCACTTCTAGACATTCGTTATTATATATTATAATATGTTTTCAGAAGCTTCTTTATTTACATATTCAAGAAAGACATTTTTTCAATTTCAACTGCTTTACAAAATATTACAACTAAAATTTTAGTCTTCATTAATAGAATTTTCAGTTAGTTTAATTTCAGTTTGGGTTTCCAGGCTTTGACCATCTTTTAAACTTACCCCCCCCCCCCCAAAAAAAAAGAAACAAACAAAAACAAAAATATAAACCATTTCTATACAGAATTTTCCAGATGTACCTATGAGGTGATGTCCTTCAATACAAGGATTTTAAATTCTAGGCTGAAAATAGGATACACTCAGAATAGTGAATACTAGATCAATACCTACCTTGATTTTATTATCTGGTAATATTTTCATTTATATATATATACTACTGATTTTTATTTCACTCAAGCACATAATTACAAATTTATAAAGGAAAAAAACAAAACAAATGTTCATGGGCATTATGCAGTGGGAATATATGAAAATGAATTGGTTTCAACTTGGTTTTGAAAGTTGGTCTCATACTCAGCTCACTAGAAGCATATCTCTTACTCTACAGTGCTTAGCACCATAGTAAGAATGTATTTGATTGAAGTCTTAATGGACTAGAATTATTCAAAGATATTATTCATATATATTAAATGAGAATATATGATTAGACTTATATGAGATAATGAGAAATAAAAAAGAAAAAATTGTGTGCCCTATTTCGTCCCAGCTGGTGCTTATTTTGTTCTCTCTTATTATTTCCTTATGATATGCAGATATTCTTGTTTAGTACAAATGAAGAATAATATATTTTGTGGAAATAATGGTTGAAAATGGCATGTACAAGTTAGATAACAAATTCAAAAACAAAATAGAATAAATATAACATGAAAGAAAATATTTATTGAGTCTCATTAAACATTTAACATTTATAATAGAAATTTAATGTTTACAAATTCTATCTTTATATATGTGTGTGTATATGTGTGTGTGTGTATTTATGTGTGTGTGTGGGTATATGTATGTGTAAATATGAATTTTAAACTTGTGTCTGTGTAAATACTCTTGTTTTTGAGAAAGTGACCTTTTGCTTTTCTTTAAAAAAACTTGAATCAGGAACTTGAATGGGCTTACTTTCTTGAAAGTAATGTTGTTCACTGAGGGGTCTCTCCATGCTTTGTTCAGAATAAAATGTACTGGTTCTGGAGACCTTGTTAGCACTGCATGTTTGAGTGAGGAAAAGTTTTGTGGATTTCTTTGTCCAGATGTTGATACGTTTACAGAAATAAATATATATGAATAATTTTAAGCTGTGGTATCCATACTGGAGCATTTGACAAATTGCATCAGCTAGTTTAAGTTTAGCACCAAGAGTTTGTGTATATGGCAGGAGTCCGTAAACAACACAATGATGAATTACTGTCAGGCCTACTTTAGGGAGTGTACATACAATGTAAATAATAGCTATGACTATAACAATATAGCACATTTCGTGAAAGGATTCAATATCCATGTAGTATTTTTTTAACACTGGTTCCATACCTTTTGCGCTGCTTATGTTTGCATGCAGGATCATGGCAATCATGGTTACTAGCAGACATATTACCAAGAGAGGAATAACATCTTTTATGAAGATGTCAAGGTAGTGCCATATCTGATCTTTGAAGATATCAGAAAATTCATCCACATTGATGCATACATTTCTCTGTAAGATGCTGTTGCCTTGTTTATTAACAAGTGCATGGGTCCAGAAATAATGAATGTTAATTCCAATCAGCATGACTGTTATAAATAAAATGATAGCACGTGCATGTTCTCTGGTGCATGATTTATATTTAAAAACTGGAGACTTTATAGAGATTAAACATTCTCCTGTGATAGCGACCACAAGCCAGGCAGAAAAATGGAAAATAAAGTTGTAGAAAAATAGATAAACCTGGCACATTGCATCTGTGCTTGTCATAATAGCTATGTTGAGATCAATGTTAGTAAGCTGTTTGTACCACTTGTTTCCACAGTCAAGGTAGAGAATAAGTAGATCAACTATAGCCAAAACACTGAGATAAATACAGCTAGACCAGACTCGAGCACTCATTTTATGCATCATTACTATTGACATGATATTTCCAATTGTACCGCACAGCAGGAATATAGGGTTTAGATACTTGTACATTGTCTGTACAATAGTTTCCTCCATGCCTATTGTATAACTGCTGTTTTTGGTAAACAGCAGCTCATCTTTTAGAGTAGGCATGATTAAATATTTGGTATCTGAAATGTAATAAATAGAACAGTGAATTAAAGTAAAACTGTGGCATATTTTATTGAAATTGTTTAATAATATGAAAGGTTTTAAGTAGTTAAAAAAAAGAGAAGGTAAACGTAATATAATTTTAACTTATTTACTTGGTTTTCTTGAAAACATTAGCAATATGTGGTAATAGTGAGTCTTATAGCACAATGAGTTATAGGGGTACCATACTGTGAACTGTCTCCCTAGTGATACCTATTTACAGCCAAATGGTCTGGATCATTGAGATTTAAGTGTCTTTAGTTATATGAATTTTCACAGAAATCTTTTGAGCACAAACATGTAACATACAACAGATTAAAAATATCTAGTTTTTTTTTTACAAGTTGCATTGAACAAATCAATAAATACCTGACAAAACTAAAAATCTTTGCAATCATTTCAACATTGCTTTTCTCATGAAAAGCAATAACATTGTAAATATTTGCTGTTTTTGTATGGGATTATATTTATGGCATTTCTGAATACTGATTTCTTTCGATTAGGCTTACAGCTAATTTTTTGGCAGTGAGTAGTATAGTCAGTTAATTTATATTACTTATAGTAGCATAGCCAGTTGAATGCATTATTTGTTCAATGTGTTGCTTATAATACCAACCCTGGTAGGATTTGAACTCAGAGCAGTAAGGCACCAAACTAGTTGTAATATTGCAGCTAGTCTGGTGTTCTGTAGTCTTAGCCATCTCCATTGCCATTCCTGAATATTAAAAAAATCAAATGCAATTATTATTGTTTTTAATTAGTCATTTATTTAACAAGTTGGAATTATTTTAAGGTGACCTTTTTCATGATGATGATGATGATCATCATCATCATCGTCATTATCTTTTTACATTTGCTGTCCATGCTGGCATGGGTTAGACAAGTGATTTTGGACTGAGTCAAGTCCTGATTTGGAGTCACCACTCCCCTAGATGGGCCAACATTTTTTAGAAAGAAAATTCAATATTTATAAGAAGTTCAGTTTTGAATAACATTTTTCAAGTATGGTATGAATAATAATTTTTATGAATGTCCTATGAATCTTTTAATGAAATATATAATCCCTATATTTAAAAACGAAGGATTTTTAATGATAGTGAAAAATATATATCTTTAAATCCTTCTACATTTCTCTGTGTTAATCATTTACAACTTACCAATGTGATTCTACCCATTGGATTGACAGAGTCATTAGAACATTGGACAAAATGCCTTGTGGTATATATTTACAGCTCTTTACGTTCTGAGTTCAAATTCTGCTGAGGTTGACATTGTCTTTCATCCTTCTGGGGTCAATAAATTAAGTATCATTCAAGTACTAGGGTTGATGTAATCAACTGTTCCCTCCCTCCAGATTTCTGGCCTTGTGACTATGTAAGAAATCATTATCATCATCTCCTCCTCCTCCTCCTCCTCCTCCTCCTTATCATTGTTTATGATAACGCAAGTACTGAATTATTTGTCGTGAATGTCTTTAAGGGAATACTCACTAGTAAGTAATAGAATGAATATATATTTCAAATTGAAAAACCGAATATAACTTTTTTCTACTCTGAATTTTCTCGTCTCACATCCCACCCTATGAGAAACTTGGAGTAATAAGTACATTATGTTGAGCTTCTCGACTTGAAATATATATATATATTAAATTCACATAGACATAAAATCATAACACCAACTACCTGTTGAGTCATTGTGCACTCTCTGATTAAACATCACATTTAGACTATAAGATTGTATGGCCTAGGTTCATGTGCATCTATCTAATATATATATATATATATCATCATCATCATCATTATAGTTTTATGTCCGTGTGATAATGATGAGGATATATAAAATCAAAGATCAGCAGCGAGAAGTTCAAGAGTGAAGTTTCAGCATCCAATAGATTAAATTATATCACTCTACATTTAATATTGAGTACACTTTTTCTTCCTCTTGTTAACGCTTACGTGTGTGTGTGTGTGTTGTATATATATAACAGGGTTTGTCATTGATTAAAAAATTAATAAATCTCAGAAGTTGATATCTATTCAGTTTAATTATATAGCTATCACTCTCTCCCTCTTTTGTTTTTAAATTCTAGTATGGGTTGGATAGGTTTGCAGCTTTGTCAATACTCATATCTTACTGTCTGTTCTAATTTCATTCGCAATGTTTATGATTTTCTATAAATTTGATTTAATTGCGTTGTGTTTTAAATCTCCTAAAAAATGGAAATAAATTGATTCCATTTAAAATAATATATGATGCAGTATTTAGGTTTATCTCTGAACTGGTGTTTGGTTAAATTGGAGCAGACAAATTCAGTTTACGTGGCCAAATATGGATAGAATTTTAAGTTAGACTCTAGCTAGCCTTAATATTAAAATGTTCATGAATGCTGCTTCTGAAGCATTGGTTTGGGAATTGCTTCATAACTACTTTGAAATTTCAATCCTAGCTTCCTTTTTCTGTCTTGGCAGCTTATCTTATAAACGTTTCTTAAAATTTACAACTAATAAGAGAAATGTGAAAAGAAAGTTGAATCACTCAAATCTTAAGTTGACATTTACTTTAAGTTTGGTATTATCACCTATAAATTTTCTATAAAAATGTTTTGTATTTTTCCTACAAAAAAGTAGATTGACTGTATGTGAAAATTATCTGATTTGCTTCATTTGAAATCATCATCATTGTTTCCAATTATTCTCGCAGACTGTTGTGATATGATATATTAACTTGATAGTAGGTGTCGAATTAACAACCTCGTGTTACTGCTTCAAATAATGGTGTCCTCATTTTCTTATAAGATTAAGTCAAAACGTACTGAGCAGAAAGTATGAATAGATGAGTGCACTGAAAATAATTCCAATATGTTTGAGAAAAGTGTATTTAATAAATACCATAGAAATTAATTATTGCAGTTGGAAGAGTTATGAATAGTATTCTTGAATATAGGGAAACCATTTGAAAAATCTGTCTACATTTCCTAATGAAGACCTACTCTATATTTTATAAATTCTATAAAATCTCTCTTTTTTTTCTCAAATCATGAGCATTTTATTGTAGCCAATTATATCATAATAACATTTACTAATTTCAGAGAAATATAAGTTTAGTTTTGTGATCTTTACATTATTTTATTTTTCAAATAAATTAGAATATTGATAGAGATAAACTGAGGTATCTCTATGAAATATGATTGAAATTACTACATTATTACTGGTGTGTTGACTTCACTGAATTAAATATATTTGTAAATATTCTGGTTTGTTGTTATTTAGTAAAAGCTATATTTTTGACGGGCATGAAATAAAAGTAAACAATTTCTAAACAGCCTGTGTCTTTTAAGATTCGCTTTTGTTTAAATACAAATTCGCTTCTAGTTTCCTGTTTGATTTTACAACTTAATTAACTATTGTTCTAATTTTTGAATTTGTGAAAATGTATTTTACTTCTTGTTCATACATACAAATCTTATATTTTAATCACAGTTGATGGTTGTCTTTTAATTTTTTTTAATTCTAAGGTCATTGGGCATCTCAATAAGTTGTTTTTTAAAGTATTTTTGTCTTTTAGTAATCTGATGGAAACCTATGTTTTTAGTTATAGTTGAAGTGTACAGTGGCATAGTATTATTATATAATTCCTTTTCTCTATACAGAGCTTGTTTTTCTATATGAGGTCAATGTACTGAATAATATTTGTCGGAAAAAAACAAAAACAAAACAAAAAACCCCTTATTAAAAATGTTATGATAAAGCATCAGCTTCTTGGCTGAAGAATCACGAGTTTATAATCTTGTCACTGACATTTAGCTTTTCTGCTATACTTGACAACAGCAAAGGTAAGATCAGAGATTATAACTCCTTGCTGGAATGCTGTATTTCCTGATGTTTGACAAGCAGTTTGGTGGTATATAGTGTCAGGACATAATCTGCCTCTGTCATCTGATAGGAATGAATGATGTATAAGAAATAACTGCTGTTAAAATTTACATATTTATTTAAATTGCTACTCTTCTTGAAGAGTCACAGCTATCTAAATGGATAGTCTACTAGCCTACCAAATAGATGGATGATATTATGAATCTTTTCTTGACACTTTGCTGTGACCCTTGGCCGTCTAATTGTAAAGAGGTTGTTGTTTAATCCTCGAGCAGACCTATGATCAAAGGAATTCCAGTCATGACCATCCTGTTTTTTTTCTCATATATAGTGTATCTAGAACTACATTATTCAATGTGTCCTTCCAATAAGATGGCAGCATCTGATTTGAGGGAGATATAGCTGCTATTTATGGTAGTGCAAGCTCCTTCGTTGGCTTGTTGTAAATATGTAACATAAGAGGGTAGAGGTAACAGTAATAAGGTGCATGTGGGGAGGGCACTACATGATTGATGTGTGTTTCGTTAGCTTGTAGTGCTGAGTTTGAATCTTCGGCTGGATGTAGCTTGGGGAGGGATAACCTTAGACTGAATTATTTTTGGCATACTACATAAAGAAAAAGTGTTAGTGATTCAATAGGTTACAAAACTCACCACCACCACCACCACCACCACCACCATCATCATCATCATCATTCTTCTACTAACACCTTGTACTTGCTTTAATCTTTTTTGTAAGTCCTAGTTCTACATTGAAAAAAAAAGCATCATTGGTAATATATAATGTCTATATATTTTCATTTTAGTCATTTGTTTAAATTCCAGTGGTAATAATAATAATGATAGTAGTAATTTCAGGTGTTAAGCTACAATTGTAAGAGACAGGTGTAGTTGATAACTAGTACATAACTAGCACTTATTTTGTTAACCCTTGAAAGAGAAAAAGTAAAGTTGACCTCCCCAGGTTGACCATACATAATAACAATAATGATGATGATGATGATGATGACGACGACGACGATGACGGTGACGGCAACAATGACGGTCCTTTCTTTATTGGTCACAAGAGCCCATACATACAATACAAAACGTGTCATACAAAAGGGTTACAAAATATGCGGGTGTGTGTGTGTGTGTGTGTGTGTGTGTGTATATATTTATATATATATATATATATATATATATATATAAAATATATGTGGGATAGGGCAAAAATGTTATGCAATATATTAAAACAGGTTAAAAATTTAGTTCAATAAGCAAATAAGGCCAGCCCAAAACAAAGGGATGAGAAGCTGCCACCTTGGTAGGATCAGGGCACCTCACAATTCTGACCACTTTCTGCTCTGATCACCTTCTGTAAACTGAATCCTCTGAAGTGGCCCATGAGCTGTGACGTCTTCCACATCCTATGGAGAGTGGTTCATTAGCTGCATATAGAATTATGGTGTGGTTTTCACTAACAGTCTATCATTTTTTTATGTTCAATATACCCCCCCCCCCAATCTCTTCTTCATTCAGCACAGTATTCCTCTTGTCCTCCTTCAGCTCATTCAGACATTTCATCAGGTTCTTGTTGTTAATTCAGACAACCGTGAAGTTCAGGTTCTTCCAGGGAGTAGGCTCCTTTTCATGCAGAACTTCCAACATCCTACTTGCCTTCAGTCTGGGCTCATTCACATTTTTTGACCTTTCTTTCTTTTTCTGCTCTCCCTGATGGTTTCCCACCTTTCTCCTAGCTCCATCTCCTCCCCATCCCCCCAAGATGATGGGGTGGAACTGCTGCTCGGAACCTTTGGCTGGCTCTGGGCTGGAGGAGGAGACTCCACATCTTCTTGGTTTCCTACTTCGTCGGATCCTGGTGGTGGTAGCAGTGAGGTTGAGACAGTTTTGTTTGCCTCTGCCTCCAATTTGGCTATCCTCGGAGCTTTGATTGGTGGTGTTGTGGCAGCAGCAGTCGTGGTTGCCTGTTGCTGTCTACCACCACCCTCCCCTCTTTTTGCTTTTCCATTTCTGGGCAGTAGATCCTGATGTGGTTTAGGCTCCCACATATGTAGTATGTGGGCTTTCCACCCTGCACCACCAGTCTGATTGACCTCCTCTCTTTGCTCTCACTGTGGTGTATAACTCTGCAATAAGTTTGTAGTCTTTTGGGGTCATCAGGACCTGGATGTCTAGGCAGACTCTAACCCGACCGCATATTGTTGCAGGTCACCTTCAAACTCACAACCTGCCCATACCGTGCGGCAAAGGTGACTACAAGCCAAGGGTCTATGTCAGCATTAATGTCTCTGGCTCAAAAGATGAGATGCTGTTGTAGTTGTTGGTGCTTTTGTTATTGTCATTTACATTAGTGTTTTCACCACTTTTTTCTTATGTTGCTTCTCAAAATCAACTTGTGTGGGTTTATAATTGTGTCTGTTTCTTAATTTTCATTTTTCTTTTCTTCTTAAATTTGTCTTTGCACTTGAAAAAATTGGTGTGGTGGGGTCTATTCATTGCTACCGCCAACCATTGTGGCTAGCACTTGCTCCTGCTACCACAGAGTTAGCTACGAACAAACAAATCAAATGGATGTTTGCAGAAATGTATGTACACATTAAAAAATGTATAAGAATGAACTTTCTTTTCCACCCTAGATAATGTGGTGAATTTTTCAAATATTTTGAAGCCCTTTGTTAGTGAAATACTTTTTTTCCATCAAGTAATCCTGGAATAAATCCCCCTCTTAGCAGAACTTTGTGAAGCAGGACTGTTCTTGGCAAACAATGATGGTGATGATGATGATGACGATGATGAGGATTGCTTTTAACATAGGCACAAGGCCAGAAATTTGTAGAAGGGAGGGGATAGTTGATTAAATCGACCCCAGCACTTGACTGGTACTTTATTTTATCAACCTTGGAAGGGTTTCATTTGGCTTGTGGTAGGATACACAAGGGAATTGGATAGGTCAAGTGTAATGTCCAGATAGTCTGCTTTTGAAAAGCAGAGGCCATGTTGATGAAATTTTTATTGTTAAAGCTAACTATGGAATGGATTGAGAACATGAAAAATGTTTTATGAATGTAATTCTAGTGACAATAGTGTGTAAAATATACTACTGAATACATGCATGCATATATGTGGGGTGGGGGGTGATTATTGAAAAACCTTGTATGTTTAAAATTTTCTGTGGATGCAGATAAGTATTCTCTTAGGATGGCGGGTGAGTAATTGGATTTTCGCAAAGAGAATTTGGTATCACTCCATGGTACAAAGATTACAGGGATTATTTTTCCCTCATGCGGTTTAGCCTTAGACAGAATAATCAAATTCAATTGATAAGGTGTGGATTTTTCTTTCAACATCCATATATGTTCACTCTACATTCGCTTGTATTGAGTACTCTATACTTGTCAGTAGTCACATCTGTTTTCGCTAACAGTCTGTAATTATATTGATGTTCCTTTTTCAAGTTGAGCACTCTACTTCAATTATCATAATAATGATTAAACAAAGGATCAACGTTTCTACTAAAAACATACCAATGCCCATGCGTAAGACATTTTAAATGCCTCTTGCAAAAGAAGGAAAATTTCATTAAAAGACTTCATTGGAGAGCTTACCATTTCGATAAATCTGTTAACAACAATGACGCAAATGATAAATTTAGGTTCAAACTAATTAAGAACCATCCCATTCCATCCATTCTTGTTGGAAGAAAACCATTACGCTCTCATTAAAAACATTAAATTTTGGAAATACTATAACAGACTCCAGAAAGACCTCGCACATAAGTTAGATACCAACAAGAAATTGGATGATTTGTTTATCAAATCAGACAAAACTATGAATCTATACCAAATTCATCACAAGTTATATGATATCCAGTTCCATTTGCAAGAATTAAAAAAAAAAAAAAATTACTGGACCCTGCAAAATTTCATCAATGAACAAGGGAAAAAGGTAAGCACCAGCCTGCATATAGATGATGCACAGAACCGCTTTCACCCAAAGAACTTTTTTTTTACATTCAAGGATCATAAGAAAGATTTTGACCACAAACCATCAATTAGACTGATCAACCCCACTAAGGCTGATATTGGCCAGATCAATAAAGAGATCCTTGATAGAATAATTTCCAATCTTAAAATGGCTTTACTGTTACCTCTATGGAATTGCACACTAAATGTCATTAACTCGTTTAAAGATATTCCAAATAAAACAGAAGCAAATTTTTCCAGTTTGACATTTGCAATTATTATGCATCAATAACACTACCCACTCTGACAGGTACAGTTCATTTCGCTAATACCATTACAAATAAACAGAGGATGAAACTGGAAATATCCTGCATTCTTGCAAAATGGTCTTAAAATAGTTTATGGATCAACAAAAAATCAAATGATCCCTTTGATGTCCCAATGGGTGCCCATGATTCATCTGAGATAAGCAATCTCAGCCTATATATTCTATACAAAATGAAAGCCTGTTTTCCAGGTGTCATGGGCAGATTATATTGCGACAATTAACTTCTAGCCCTAACCAACGTCAACCAATGCACAACTGATGCATTTAGGAAAAAACCTCCACAATGTTTTAAAAAACCTGGGGTTAAAAATTACGATTGAGGCTCACATCACTGGGTCACTCTCCCAGTATACCTCTGTTAAGCATCCCCTCCATTTTTCTCCCACCCACCACCACCACCCACTATCATTATCACACCCCTTACCACTGTCTCTACTCCATCAAAACATAGAGTGGCTCTGGATTTACCCATACTCACCTATCACCCTCTACCTCT
>JAOPJM010001604.1:30217111-30229831 GCA_027124095.1 Muusoctopus leioderma
ATCATCATCATCATCATCATCATCATCGTCATCATCATCATCATCATCATCATCATCATCATCATCATCATCATCATAATTTCGGAGTTGTAATTGTTAGGCTGCTGGGTTCGATTCGCGGTCCGGGACGCGCGTTGTGTTCTTGAGCAAGGCACGTTGCTTCACGTTGCTCCAGTCCGCTCAGCTGAAAAATGAGTACCGGCGGTAGCTGGATGGGGCGTTAACCATGCGACGGACTGGCGTCCCGTTTAGGGAGGGAGGAGGGGGGTATTGCACTCTCAGTTTGCTTATTTCCACATGGAACGGAACGGGGATAAGGTCTGGCCTGATGGGTCACGTAGCGGCTCAGGTAGAACTTTAACCTTTATCCTTTAATTGTTAGGCGACTGTAACCAGGTCGCCGTGGGACGACGAAAATTTAAATAAATATAAAGTGAATATAATATAACAGTTTTTTCTTGTGTTGTTTTTTTTTTACAAATGGCTAAAATGTCTCTTCCACGATGTAATTGCATTATCATAATTATTATTATCATTATCAATATAATTATTATGATTATATATTATTATTATTATTATTACTATTACTTCTTTGGTATGTTTCGTCTTATTTGTTTTGTTGTTGTTGTTGTTGCTGATTAGTCCCAGGTCAGCCCTGATCGAGCAGACCCATGATTCGTGATTGAAAAGGCGTTCCAGCCATGACCATCCTGTGTTATTATTTTTTTTTTGGTTCTTTGTTTTTGTTTCTCCTTTTTATTTTCTTTCCTCTTCAGACGTAGTGTTTCTAAGATTTGCATTTTATGCAAATGTCCCCTCTCTTTGTGTGTTTTTCTTTCGTAAAGACGGTAGGGTGTGATTTGACTGATGTTTCTAGCAGGTCGAGCGACCCCGTACAGGTTGCCTCGTTTACTTACCCATCGTTGTTGTTGTTGTTGTTGTTGTTGTTGTTGTTGTTTCAAAGCAGGTGTGGTATATAATATTTCATGTTGCTGTTGTTGTTGTTGATATTACATGTTATGTACATGTTTCAGCTTGCGCCTTGCGACTTCAGCCGGTCTCCTCTGAGGTTGCTAGCCCCTCTGAGGTTGCTAGCCCCTCGCTCAGCCCTTTTCTCCATTTCTGGAGAAAGGGACGCCGTATATGTACGACACTTCTCGCGGCTTAACGTAGCCAATTCAGAGAGATGGAGATAGATAGATAGAGAGGGGAAAGAACCGACCCCCCCAGTACTTCATTACTGCGTTATTTATCGAACCCCGAAGGATGAAAGGCAAAGTTGACATCGACGCGGTTTCGAACTCAGAGGGCAGACAGCCGGAACGAACAACGCGCTAAGCATTCTATCCGACGTTCTAACGACTCCGCCAATCCACACTCCATTGTCTGATGATATGCCTTGATATGTATACTGTGCTTGTTGAAATTGCTAAATTTATATCAACACATCATGTCTCTCTATTGAAACTCTGTAACAATAAAATGTTTTGAACTCAAGCCATCCTTGTTTTTGTTACTAACATACTCTGTGATTGAGTCTAGACTGCCTAACACCCTGTGTGTTAATTGCGCATCGTTTAGCCTATATTCATGTTGAGTGCTTCCTGGATCGAAATTGTTTCAATCTACATATCATATATATATATATATATAGGTCAACCTACTGAGAGGACTTGAGTACAAATCAGCTAATGGCGCTTTCTTGTTCACTGGGACTTTAATCCTACTTTCCACTTTTCCTGTCAGAAATATGTACCAGAAGTATTTAGTTCAACATCAGACCAGTGTCTAATTGTCGTCTCCATATTTTGACATTTCTGTAAGTGGTTTACACTACTTAACTTTCGGCAGCTTGGAAGACAGATGTAAGCGAAAAAAAGAAAACAAAATTCTACAATGCTAATTATTTACGACTAATCGTGTACAATATTGTATACATCAGCATACATAGTGATTCTGTCAACACTCCTTCGGCATGTACGGTGAACTCTATGATTAGCTGAAGAGGTTTGATAAAACTGAAACATGTCCGGAGTTGTCTCCCGTACTTGCCGAAATGATAAAAATATTATTAGCCATTGAGTTAATATTGTCTTTTCCTCACTGCATAAGTACTTCTCATTTAATGTTTGATACTCTATAAACATGGTAGTTTGATCAGACGAGCGTGTATGGGATGCTGTAGGGAATCGGAAACAATGCTTCTGCTCTAGTTCTCTGTTCGTCGGTTAAGGGATTCCTTCTTTTTTTAGAACATATTACGTTATCTGCAGAGTCGATCATAATAACCCCTCCGTCATCTCGCCGTCGTCTTCCAGTAAGGGCAGTCAGTGCAGCGTTTATGTTATTTTTGTTTATCAGGTCACGCTTTTTTTTGGTCAGCATAGTGTATCTAGGACTACATTATCTAATGTGTCCTTTTATTAAGACGATAGCGAACTATTTTAGGGAATTTTAGCTGCTATTTCTAGAAAGTGGTGTGACTATGGCTCGTGTCGTGCGGTATTGGAAGTGTTCGGAAGAGAGGTGATACGGTGAACCGGGATGGGAATGGGAGTAGGTTACTCTTATACAACTCTCATAACATTCTTGAACTTCAACGTGGATGCAAAAGAGACATCAATCTTGCTAAGATTTTTTAAAATCAAAGGATAAAACAAACATGTAATTTTGCTTTTAGATGAAAGAAATAAGCTGTTACAGCGCACTCTTTCCTGAACATCGAAATACTATAGATGGTATTTGTTTAACTATAACTCTTAACATTTTGTTGAAACTTGAAAAAGTCCTATAATGATTGAGCAGAAAATGCTTAAAAACGGGTTTTTTTTGCAGTTTATATATTATCAAATTTACAAGAAACACAGGCCCTTGAGAGTGTTTTCATACAAAAATAGTTTACTTTCACCATATATATAGTTCAATGATTCTTATCAATTTGATGATGTGGTACCGTGTGGAACCGTGTCTTACATGACGTTAAGAAATAATCTACATGGAGAAAGTGTCCACTTTACATTAAATTATTATTCCCATTGATGGAGACTTCGCCTTTTTATTCATCGATAAAATAAGTACCAGTCAATTAATGCAATGGTGAGGGTGTCAATTAAATCGACTACACACCTTTACCCCAAATTATCGCCTTGTGCCTTATGTTAGCCATCATCTTCATCATCAGAAGTCTTGTTATTGCGTGTTTTCACTGAACAACCGAGTGTGGCTATGTACACTTTGGGTATGTGCAGTGGTTTGCGTTTTTTATTGTATTAAAAGTATTTTACGTAATGTGTGTTCAGTGCTTAGTGTTATTTTCTGCATGTGTGTAGGTTCTGGGATTTTGGTTACGTATTTGTCTGCATCTTTTTCAATCATTCCCGTACATTTGGATAATTTCTCACCACCTCTTTTCAGTTGGTATTTCATAATGCTGGCATATCTTCCCAACTGTGTCGTGCCTGTAGATGAATTCTGGAGATGACAACCAGAGACAATGTCATTAATTGTTTCTTTCCAACCTTCACATACATGTATTCTGTTGCATTTACACGCTTTTGGTAGTTTCTAGTGAATAGCTTTGATCCTGAGTCCCAATACAAAATCTTTCAGTTTCAGCTTCTAGTTCGGCGTATCTCAGCCAGTGGTGCGAGTTTTCTTTATCTATTTCCACCTTGGTCGAGTATGGGCTTTTCTTGCCATCGTTTTAGTATGGCATTCTGTAACCTCATTTTTATATTTTTCACAATTTCAGTTGTTGTTTCTCTTTCTTCTCATAACCGTCTGTTACTTCAATTCAGCCTGTGTTTTATATTTGTTGCCTTCCTCGAAGCCAAAAAACAGGTTTTATTTTGTTCTGTTTTGTTTCTGTTTTGTCGATATTTATATTAGTATTGTTCCTTATTAGATATTTCTGTAGTTTTACAGTAGATATTTTATAATAGTTGCAGAAGTCCTCAATTTCTCTGTATTCGTGGTAAATATAATACTTCTATGTCAAATTTTGGGTGGTGTATTCTAAATGCAGTCATTATGGATTGGCAGAACCATTTGAGCGTCGGACAAAATATCTTGTGGTATTTAGTTGAGGCTTTTTACGTTCTGAGTTCAAATCCCACCGAGGTCAACTTTACTCTTCATCCTTTCGGGATCGATAAACAAAGTACCAGCCAAGTACAGAAGTCGATATAATCGACTATTCCCCTCCCCAAAGATTTCTGTTCCTGTGTTTATATTAGAAACAATTTTTTTTCTTCTTTTTTTTTCTGTGTAGTTTTGTTAATTCATTTGATGTCCAGTTGAGAATATCATAACTATAACTTATTACTGAGACAGCTAGAGTATTGATGCCTACTACCTTATTTTTGCATTTAGCCCTGTTCTAAGTATTAATCTAATACGTCTATAATATTCTTTCTTAATCATTTCCTTTATTTGTGTGTGTTGTACACTGTCTAGTTCATTGATTCCTTAGTATTTGTATGTCAGTGTTTAGTCTAATTCTCTTATTTAAGTCTCTTTATCTAACATGACATTAGTGTTCTTAATTAATTTTTCCCTCTTCAAGGTTACTTTGGCACATTTTTCTAACGAACATCTCATATCAATTCCTCTAGTATATCCGCATACTGTCTGTAGTAGTGTTTCTAGTTGTTTATCATCTGCAGAGTACAACAGGAAGCCATCCATCTACAAAAGATGGTTGATTGCCCTTCTATAAGTGTTGTATCCGAATCCGGCCTGGTATAACCTGAAAAGGAGTAGAATGAGGGTGTTCTCTTGGAATATTCCTTTTTTAATATAGATGGGGTTAGTTTTTATAATTCACTCTTTTGTCTGTATTTGCAGAATTGCTTGCCATTTACTCATGGCGTGTTTATTTGCCTATTAGTGGTGCTGCCTGGTACTAATAATAAGCAAATAGGCTTCACATATGGGGAACTCAAAAGCTCTCCGGTAGTCAATCCATGCTATGCTCAAACCATTCTTTCTCATTTTACAGTCTTATGCCATGGATTTGTTGATCAGTAATTGATCTTTACCGCCATGTAGCATCCCTTCTGTTCTTCTGGAAATTATTTTTCTTTCAAGTATTTATTTATCCTCTGCGATATTATTGCAGTTAAGGCTTTGTAGATTGTAGGAAGGCAAGTTATGGGTCTGTAGTTTCCAGGGTTTGCTGTTTCTTTAATCTTGGGGATTAAGATGGTTTTCCCTTCACTGAGCCAGTCAGATGGTGTTTTTCCGGTTCTTTCAGTATATTATTAAATATTTTTGCTGGTTAGTTATGTGTGCTTGTTGAATATTTCAACCAGAAGTTTGAGATTTTATCATTTTCTCCTACTTTCCAGTTTTTCATTTTTGTAGCGTCAGGGTTACTTCTTGAGTTGATATGACCTCCCACAATTGTTCAGGTGCTGCGTTTGTTATTTTGAACAATCTTGTCCATGGTGATTCCTTCGCTTTCCATACTCCTCCCCAGAATTCTACTGCATTGATTTCTATAATATTTTTTTACCAAGTTCTTGATAAAATCGTTTTGTGTTGGTGTATAACTGTTCTGTTCAAAGAATCGTAATTACATTTCATAACGACGGATTCTTTGCGATTTAGCGAGGATCTCTTGTTTCAAGCGTTCTTTGATTTCCGACATTTTGTTTGTTGTTATGTTATACTGTATTTCTGTAGTATTTGTCTCTCCTTTTTTTTCAATTGTGTATTTTCGTTATTGATTTCGTTAAGGGTTGGGAGTCTTTTTCCTTTTATGTTCTCTCTTTTTCTATATGTTTGTTTTCCACATTGTGTGCTTGAATTTTGATATTCCTATATAAGTATATCTAAAGGTGTACCTACATTCATTTGTAACTACATTGATTGCTGCATATATTATTTCCTTTAACCTGATGATATTGATGTTTTCATTAACTACCGATGGTCAGGTTTGCGTTTTATATTCTTGTTGATATTTCATCGTTAAGTTTTATCCTTGGTAGGTACTTTCATTGATCAATGTGAGTATCTTCTATTGATTTTAAGTTTTTTTTCTTTATTATTTCCAGCTTTAGATTATTGTCATATTCATAATTTCAATTTTTAGACTGTTCTATTAAATATTTCTCATATTCCCTTTCATTCATATTTTTGTTTGTGTTGTTCTGGTTTGGTTTTAGTTGTTCAGTATTCTGTTAATGTTCTAGGGTTTGGTTTTGACATGCTTTTGTTTGTTTTGCACGTGTTAACTCTGTCTTCATGGTTTACATTCTCAATGTTTTTATTCTCGTTGTTTATTTTTTTTGTTCGTAATTTGTGTTTTCGTTATGTATTCTTTCTTTTAAGTGTTCTATTTCTATGTCTGTTATCGTTTGGGCTTTGAGACGGTATCCTCTTAAATGAATTAGTTAGTTGGGATCCAATGTTACATTTAGATCCAAATTTTATACGAAAATAATATTGTCGTAGTTTCGTTTGTTAGATAGAGTGTAGCTGTAAAATGTGCATGAAGTATGGTAACATATTATTCCTCTCGTGTCCATTTATGACTTTTCTATTTTGTTTGTGAAACTTGAGTAGTTAAGTCCGGCTCTTATTTAGATTGTCATAATTTTCGTCGGGTATGGTTTATTTGTTTCTGGCGATTCAGAATTTTGTACGCTCAACATTTCGTGCATTTTATGCATCAACATCAAAGTACGCATTCCCCTTTTTAACCTTGCGGTGAATGATACGGTTTTTATTTGTATTGTATGTCATTTACCTGTGTGTGGGTGGGTGACTGAATCGGTCTCGTGCCCCGTTAATTTGTTTACATATGGTGGTCGATCGTCAACCAATATTAACATTTGCAATGCATTACTTATACGAGATAAAAGCAATAACATTTCTAACATATAAATCGATGTATTGCTTACATAGTTACCCTTCAACATTTTCGTTAATATTTAATATCTTTTCGTTTTGATTCGTTATTAGATATTTTAAAGGATATTTTTCGGAGCAGTCAATATCGTTCTGCGATGTTAAACGTTCCCGGTTTCCTTGTTCAAGGTCCCCGATGTTCTCCGTTAATGGTGCCCTGTATTCTTCGTTAAACTTCTTCGGTATTCTCGTTAAACGTTTCTGGTGTTCTCGTTAAACTATTGGCAGTGGATTGGCAGAATCATTAGGGCGTCAGAAAGAATGCCTTACGATATTTAGTTACGGCTCTTTACGTTCTGATTTCAAATCTCGCCGAGGTCGACTTTGCCTTTCATCCTCCCGGGGTTGATAAAATAAGTACTAGTCGAGTATTGGGGTCGACTGTCATATTAGAAACAATTATTTATTTATAATTATAGTTTCAATAGTTTCTACTGCACCACCAGGTGCACCTTCGTCTTCTGGAGGTGTGTGCAGCAATGTCTTTTGGGAAAGTAGAATTGTATTTTGCATTGTAGGATTTGATTTGTTGTTTCTGGTGTTATTTAAGTGTTTCGTCTGTTTGTTTGTGTAGAGTTTGTGCAATGTGAATTGTGTTCTTTTGTTGGTGGAGTCGGTGTTTCGTATGTGTGGTATGATTGGTGTTATGTGTTTTAGTATCAGACGGTCTTCGTGTTGAGTATGTACTGCGTGGGTTGTGTTATATTTATTGGGTGGTAATTATGTAGAATATGAGTTGTATGAGTTGTTGGTGTTATACTGTCGGGTATCAATTTTGTAAGAGTATGTGTTGTGTTATTTTATTGGGTGGTATTTTATTGTGAATGTGTTGTGTGGGTTATGTTATATTGTTTTGTGGTGATTCCGTAGAGTATATGTTATTTTATTGGATGGTAATTGCATAGGTTGTGCACAGAGATTATAATGCTTGAGTTATGCTATTGAATTGAAAGTGTCTTGCGTAGAATGTTGGCTGTGCCTATCAAGGCTATTTTTTTTCGACTGTGTGTAAAAGTTGTGAGCCCTGGTATAATTTTGGTTTTTGTTCATGTTTTTTAAAAAATTGTATCTAGTGCTCCGATTATTAGTGGTACTGTTTTTACTTTCATACCCCTCATTCTTCCTTGTTCTCGATGTCAGTCTGGACAGGCATATCCCTGAGGATTGTAACCGGGTCGTTGCCATACACTGTTTTTGGTACATGGTTATACCACTTCTTGTCTGTCGAAGTGTCGGTATATTGCCCCGTGACATAGCTGCCAACTCGATCGTGTCTGTGAATATACCCAGACTGAGCAACCAGAAATGATGTGCTCTCATTATTCTGATTGCATAGTCTACACTTGTTGTTAGCATGTTTTTTTCATTATTTTGTTTTCGAAATTATTTGTGGCTAGGCATTCGTCCGGTGCAGCTAAAATCAGACCTTCTGTTTCTGCTTTTAGCCCAGAGCGTTTGAGCCATTGTTGAATTTCACTCGCTTGTTTCCTCTCTGTCAATTCTTGCAGGGTATTGTCAATGAAGTGGTAGGTATATTCTCTCTATATCAACTTTGGAGTGGTGGTTTTGGAAAGCTATTAGTAGTTTCCTGATTTTTCTGTCTAAGATCTTCAATTCACTTAACTTACAGTTTATTATTTTGAAGATGTAATTTATAACTAGGATGGCTATTGTATTTATACCTATTATCTTATTTCTAGCATTGAGTTAAGTTTTTAATATTTGTCGAACTCTTCTGTAGTACTCATTTCTAATTTTCTCCTTCTTTTCTTTGTGCTGTATCTTATCAGTTTCATCTATTTCTAAATATTTGTATGTGTGGTTCTGGTCTAATTCTCTGATTTCGATGTTTGATCTAATTTAATGTTCTCAGTTTTAGCTAATTTGCATCTTCTTACAGTATCTTTGATACATTTATCTAATCCCACACTCATGTTTATGTCTTCGCTGAATTTATGAACCATTTTTAGTAGATTTTCGAACTAAGTAACATCCCTCGTAAATATGTTTATGTCATCCATAAAGAGATGATTTATACTTTGTCCGTAGCATTTATAACCATTGGTGGTTTCATTCAGTAGATTTGTTAACGGCGTCAGAGCTAGGCACAAGAGTTGAGAAGATAAGGAATCTCCCTGGAAGATACCTTTTCTTATGAGTATAGGGCTGGCTTTAATTATTTTCTCTTTGCCTTTTAATGATATGGTTGTTTACAATTTTGACATGGCATGATTAATGTACCGTGTTAGTATTGGAGCTGATTAATTTATGTGGAGTGTCTCCATATAAATAGTATACCACACCCTTGGATACTGGATACTTGGAGTGTCACCAGCATCCAAATACATCAATTTAAAAGTATCTTACCGTTTACATTTTTTGCCAAACCTCTCTTCGAAGTATTCATTGTTATCTCTAATCTAACATCCAGTTAGGATGTTGACGCCCTATCATCGGACTCACTTTATAAACTACATATTATTGTGTCTATGTGGGGTTTTTTTTTACAATTTGTTCCGTGAGTTTCACCTTGTGCTGCCGCACATTTCAAAGTCTCATTCTCAGAAATAAGGTTGCTTAACTTATTCATTTCTCATTCCTACTATCCTTTCTTACATATTTTCTAAACTTTACCATATACTCTTTTATTCAATCAATTACTATCTGTTCTTTCAGTTAATTCTTATATGAAACGATGATTCTTTTAGTCTTCCAATAAGTGAATTCCAAATTGTTTTTTATTGCATACAAGCTCAGACCAGTCACGTTTGTGCCGCATTCTTCACAGCTAATTAGGCTTCTTTCTCCCAATTACCAATTTTAAGTGTAACCAATAAATTTACGCATAAATATTGAAGAATACCTAATTTTAATTGGAACTGAAATCGATACCTCCTGGTAGTGCTAAAATTACCTAAAATTCTAAGAAAGGGGGAATCATATCACTGAGAGAGGAAGGGAGAACAGAGAAATAGAAAGAAAGAGAGAAAGGGTTGAAGGGCGATAAATGGGATACGGTGAGAAAGAGAGGAAATAGTAAGAGAGAGAGAGAGAGAGAGAGAGAGAGAGAGAGAGAGAGAGACGAGAATGAGAAAATGTAATTTACAGAGAAAGAAAAAAAAGATGAAGTGGTGGTTATACATAAACAGAAACAGAAGAAGACAAATAGAAGAGGGTGTGCGTATGAGACAGAAAGAGAGAGCAAGAGAGAGCGACTGAAAAGGCAATGAAAAATCAGAGTGTAAGGAAAATGGAGGCAGAGAGAGAAGGAGGGTGGGAAGGACATATAACAGAAGATATGAAAGAAGAGAGAATAAAAAAAAGAGTCAGGTTTCTTTGTATGTTAATCACATAATTTCTATGTGAATAGATTGGTGAGCTTCTCTCTCTCACTCTTTCGAGAGAGACAGGAGAAATCAATCAATCAATCAAACAATAAACAAACAAACAATAAATAAATAACTAATGCTAATTGTTAATAATTGTTAGGTTAATAAATTATTAATAATTAGAAATAGTCTGGCAAAGCTCCCGATGAACACAAGTCACGAATCGGTTTCGATTTCCGATTGAAGACAATTCGCTTCATTAACGATACTAGCTAGTCCGAGAAAGGTAAGAACGCCAAGCATCATTTTTTTTTGTGTGTGATGTTGAAACGAAGTCAGAAATCAACAATTAGGAATAAGGTGGTGGTGTGGTGGTGGAATGTAAACTCCCCGCCCCCCTCCCGGTCAATTAATCCTCGATATGTTTTCGTTTCCCGGTTGTAACTATTTCACTTCATTAATGTCGATATTGTCCTTTACAAATGCATGCACATCACAATTTCCAATTTCCCGCTCTTTAAAACATAAGCACTAATATTAAGCGACGCTCGTGCCGTTCCCAAAAAGTAGAATTTTTAACTTTAGCACAATCTATCAATTTCGGTGAGACGAAAGATAAAGTATATTTGGGATTTGAAATCGAAACGTAAAAGGATGTAACTAAATGCAGCAATGTGATTTTGTCTTTAGTAGACGCAGTCATGAGGTCGCAAGTTCGATCCCACTACGTGACATCTTGGGCTAGTGTCTTTACCATAGCCTCGGGTCGACCCAAGACATGTGAGTGAAATTGAGTAGACGGAAACTGTGCGGAAGCCCGTCGGATAGCTTGTACTGTGCGGAAGCCCGTCGGATAGCTTGTACTTGTCGGATAGCTTGTACTTGTAATTCAAAGGTCCAGCCTTGTCACACCGTGCCACGCTGATTCTGCTTGAGGATACACATGTCTGTGGAATACTCAGCCACATACATGCTAATTCAATGAGTAATAATAAGGATTACTTTCATAGGCACAAGGCCAGAAATTTTGAGGTAGGGGAACAACTGATTAAATTGACCCCAGTACTAGACTGGTATTTTACCGACCCTGGAAGGATGAAAGGCAAAGTGGTATTTGAACTCAGAACGTAAAGGGCCGAATCTAAATGCCGCAAGGAATTTTGTACGACGCTCTAACGATTCTGCCAATCACCACCCTTAACAATAATTCTTTCTAATATTGGCACAAGGCAGAAATTTAGGGGAGGGGTAAGTCGATTAAATCTACCCCAGTACTTGACTGGTACTTTGTTTATCGACGGATGAAAGGCAAAGTTGGCCTCGGCGGAGTTTGAATTCAGAGCATAGCAAGCCGGAACGAATACTTGCAAGGCATTCTATCTGACGCGCTAATGATTCAGCCAGTCCACCGCCTTATAATTTCTAATATAGACACAAGGCCAGAAATTTGAGGGGAGGAGTAAGTCGATTAAATCAACCCTAGTACTTGACTGGTACTTTATTTTATCGACTCCGGAAGGATGAAAGGCAAAGTTTACCTCGGTGGGATTTGGACTCAGAATGTAAACAGCCAATTATTTTTTCAGGAAAAAGAGTAAAGCTGATTGTCATTTAACCCAAGATTTGACAGGTACTGGGTTAAATGACAAGCGAAGTCAGTTCCGGTAGGATTTGAACTTACAACGTACAGTAACGTAACTAAATTATCACAAAGCATTTACTCTGGTGCTCTACCGTTTCTACCACTCCACCGTTCTCGTCTTAGTAATAATTGTTCTTAACATAGGCACAAGGCCAGAAATGTTGTTTTTTTGGCGGGGGCGGGTAACTGTCGATTATATCAACCCCAGTACTTGGCATATACTTTATTTATCGGCCCCGGAAGGATGAAAGGCAAAGTTGACCCCAGCGGAATTTGAACGCAGAATGTAAAGAGTCAGAACAAATGCCGCAAAGTATTATGTCCCTCACTCTAACGATTCGGCCAATCCACCAGCCTTCTCGTCTTAGTAATAATACTAACGACAACGATGACAATAACAACAACAAAATAAATGTTAAATATACAACAATAAAAAGAACAGCAATAACAAGACAAACAAACACACAAAAAAAGCACAATCAAATAGGCCAATTTGAAGAGATGACCAAAGTTGAAAACTGGTAGCGAAGGCTGGTCGGAAAGAGGATATTATAATTTGTATGCCCCTTCTAGACTAATTATCACGCCTATAAATGTCTCTTAATGACATAATTATGATTGATTATTTGTTCAGTAATCTAATAGAGCAATAGTGACACCATTTCCAGTGCCCAGCCTCCTTTGTCACTGGCGCTGTTTGGTTTCAAAAGATCATTCACACCTAAAGCTTTTTATTGCAAGAAAGGCGGTTTTGAAATTCATAATAATAATAATAATAATAATAATAATAGTAGTAGTAGTAGTAGTAGTAGTAGTAGTAGTAGTAGTAGTAGTAGT